>JAWVGU010000117.1:0-71098 GCA_037039885.1 Miamiensis avidus
ACCCCAACCCAACCCCAACCCCAACCCCAACCCCAACCCCAACCCCAACCCCAACCCCAACCCCAACCCCAACCCCACCCCAACCCCAACCCCAACCCCAACCCCAACCCCAACCCCAACCCCAACCCCCAACCCCAACCCCAACCCCATAATTAATAAATTAAATTGCTATATAATACTGTAGTTTATATAAAAATTATTTTCTTTTTATTGTTATAAACATAACCTAAAAATACTAAAAACTAAAATAATGTTTAATTAACAGCTTACATAATAAAAATAATATTTATATTTTTATATAATTTAGTTATAATTTTTAAATATAGTAAAACGTATTGATATGGATATATAAATCTAATAAAATATATTAATAGATATATAATATATTACATTAATAATATATTAATAATATTGTTATTTATATTATCAATAAGTATGTAAGTATTATGTTTTTGAGATTTACTAAGTTTTAATTAAAATATTAATTAATCAATCAATCAATCTATTCGACATTCATTATAAGTAATATAAAAATAAATAAATAATACTCATTAAAATAATTAGTAAATAATAGAAATGTCTACTCAAGCTCACTTTGACACTGAAGAAGCTTAATTCGTTAAATTAGTTGACAAATTTTACTTAGCTTTATCTCTCACTAAAATCTGCTCTAAATCTTGCGGATTATTAAACCATAGCAATAAGTCTTTTAAATTATCAGAAAAAGAACTTAACTGCATGAGTAAAATATATTTATGTATTTCTTTTAATATAAAATTATAATTGATTACAAAGCAAAACCATATTTTAGAAGAGTAAAATTAATTGATGATTATAAAAAATTTAGTTTTTTATTTATTTAATTTTAAAATTAAGTATCAAAGAGATAATAAATAATATTAGTGATATTTATTTCAATATTAAAAGGAAATATTTTGATTCTATATATTTTAGAAGAAATAAAGCACTAATAAAATATAGATATTTTTAAATTGTTTATAAAAAACTAAGCGGAATTCATTTTTAATAAAGATATCATTTTTTATATTATATTTTTTTTTATAGACCTTTGCTCTACTAACATCAAAAACACCTATCCTGATTTTTTGAGTAAAATGAAAACCACCTTAGATATTCCTGAACCTGAAGGAGGAGAAGGTGAAGATGAAGATGAAGATGATGAATGAATAGTTTGATTAATTTATAATAATTCACAAATTCAAAATTAATGAAAAAATATTGAAAAAAATCATTAGAATACGTTATGACAATTTATAATAATAGAAATCAAAGAATTAAAGTGAAAATCTTATAGATTAAATTTCAGTCTTATCCTAATTAGTTAAAATTCAAACTCAATAAAAGAGATTTTTTATATTTTATTTGCAATAAAAATTAAAAGAATATTTAAAAAAAATATTTTAGCGTTCTTAATTTATTATTGTATTAATTTATCATCTAATTCTCCTAAATATTTTATATAAAAAATATTATAATATTATTTCAAAGTTGCTATTTAAAGTCAACTTACTACTAATTGTATATTTTGGTATTTTCATATTATAAATGGAATTATTGTTATCTAAAAACTAGTATTTAAAGTTTGTAATATATAGTATATCCTTTAAATTCAATAACTGACATATTATTTAAGAAAATAAATGCAATTTATATGACTAGCATAGGCCTATCTTAATCATTTTAAGTTTTATAATCCATTTATACTATTATTTTATTAATTAAGTATATAATTTTATCTAATATTTGAAATTCTTTAAAATTATATAAGGTAAATTACAAATATATAAGTTAATATAACATAAAATTTAAAAATTACTTTTAATTAAAATTATATATTTAATATATCATTTTTTATGCTTATTTCTATTATTAATAATTATTTTATAATATTAATAGAAAGTTTATAATAAAGATTAATTATTTTAATTTGTTAAAATATTCAAAATATTTACAATTGTATTATGCTACTTATTTTATATGAATTATAAAAGACATTAAATGATAAAAGTTTAAACTTAAATATATTATAAGTAATGAAATGATATTAATTAGTTAAATTATCATAAATTTGCAGGAATAATAAAAGCGCATACATTCATTCCGTCTTCAGCACACACATTAAAAGTAGAACAAGCTTCGAACTAAATAAAATTGTGTATATTTTAAATTTTTTTTTTATTATATATAAAATTTCATCAAACTTACAGTGGGTAAAACGTCAACTCTAATCTTTTTATCCATAAATCTCTAATAGACTTCTTCTTTGATTTCATACTTATCTTTTCCAGTCCCAATTATTATATAGTCTAATATTTAAATATAATGATTTATAAATTATGTATAAAAATAATATGATGAATAATATTATCATTACTTGGATAGGGTTTAATAACATCTATCAAATCTAGTGAGTGAGGTCTTATATCTGAAGCTTAGGCTACGTCCCATAAAAAAATTTGTCTTTAAAATACTACTATACTTCCAGGGTACCATACATCATTCACTGAAAAATAACCATTTCCTAACCCATATACTTACATAACGCTATTAAATAGTATTAAATTTTAGAAATAATCCCTTTATTTTTTTATAACTATATATAGTTTACTAAGGCTTTTTAGCTAAAATTTCTTCAGAAAAATCAAACACATCCAAGGTAGGATTTTCATTATTTTTAGAATTATAAACATTTCCTTTTTTTTCAATTTCATATGATTTAACTTATAATGTTTTGGCTTTTTCTCTCAATTATTATTTAATTTATTCATCTGAAATATGAGAATACTACTGCTATTAGTTAGTATGTTATTGCAAATCTTTTTATATATCTACTTGTTCATTATTATCATTTTTATTGCTGTTATTATTTTAATTAGAGCAAAAATTGAATTATCTACTAAATTACAATTATTTTCGGCAATTTTATTATGTTTAAAATAAGAATTATATTTATTTTTATAGCATAGAGATCTATATTTTATTGAATATATTAGTAATCATCTTTTATTTTATTGATATTGATTTTAAATATATGAGAATTAATAGCTTATTTATTTGCTTTACCTACCGTAATTAATATTTAGTAGTGTTAGCTTATTGTTAGTAGTTAATATTATAAAATAATTAATCTAGACTTACTTATAATTTACTGTGATTATTATAAATATTAATTTAGTATGCAAATAATGTATTTATATGATTTCTTGTTAATTTAATAAAAATAGATTATAGCTTAAAAGGATTAACATTTTTAAAATAGAAATAGAATTAATATCTCATAAAATAAGCTAGCGACAATTTTACACGAGTTTATTAAGAAATAAACGTTTAAATAATTCTTACTGTAAAGAAATAATAATAATTATTATTTAATTATATTATAGATTAGACAGAATATAAATTTTTTCATTTTTCTTTTTTTCCAGTATATAAAGAGAGTAAAGATTTTCCTTTAACGGCAATAATTTTGAATCTAACTCCTGGAATATCTCCGACGGCGTGTCCTATAAGATAAAAAAAGTTAATTAGTATGATTTTTTAATATATAAAATAAATATAAAGTTAAAATTTAAGAAATATTATAAATATATTATTTAGACATAGTATTAATTAATGTACCTTTTCTTCCTAATCCGGCAACTAAGACTTCGTCATTTTCATTCATGAAGTTAAGACAACCATCCCAAGGAACGAAGGCGGCAATTTTTTTTCCGTTCTTTCTTAATAAAACTCTAACACATTTTCTGACGGCGGAGTTAGGCTAAAATTTAAATTAAATTTAGTTTAATGTATATATGATTATGTAATTCTATGTTTATTAATTAAGGACTATCTTATTTTTTTAATGTAAATTTGATGTTAAGAGTATTCAATATTATACTCACATATTCCATCATAGTTTCGAAGAAATTATTTTAATTCTAAATTATATTTGACTTTCTTGTAATAAACCAGTCATTGTAATATTATTATAATTTTATTTTTTTTCTCCGAACTATGTTTGTATATATAGGCCTTTGCATAATGAATTTCCATTATTTTTTTTACTTGTTTGGCAGAAATTCCGATTTTTTCAGTGACTAATCCTTTAGCGTGAGAAGCTCCCATGAAAGGGTTTTTCCATCTACTGTTTAATAATCTTTTGTTATAGTCGTTATCAGCCCACCTATATAAATGAATAAAGATAATGATTTGATAATCTATTTTTATTTAAGTTGTTATTATTTTTTTAGAAAGTGAATCATAAATTAGGAGGAATGAATAAAAATATATATTATTTGAGGTAATTTTCAACCCAATTTTAATGTTTATAAACAACCATTCCTTTTCTTATTAATTTTTTAATATTGAATAACAATGCTCACTTCTAAAGTCTTCTGTGGGTTTTTAATTTTCTTCCGGCTCTGATACCTCTAGGTTTTCCGACTCCCATGCTTTATTTTTATTATTTGTTTTAATAGATATAATTTAATTTATTCCTTTATTTAACTTTTTATAAATCTGGCTGCTTGTTAATGTATTAAATAAAGTATTAAGCATATAATAACTATTCCCTTAATTAATTAAATGTACAATGTAAAATTAAAATAATTATTTAATTAAAAATATTAGTAAACAAACTAAGTAGATAGAAACCATTTTTTGTTGTAAATAAAAGTATTTTTCTCTGGTAAATATCCAATAAATATTAATTTTAAACCATTATATTCTGATATTTTTTATTTAGAAAGTTTTTTATTAATTTTTTATAGGAATTATTATAAAATGTTAGTAATTAATTTACAACTTAAGTTACTAATATAAATTCATATTTATTAGCAATCCATAAAGTAGATGTGCAAAAAACATTTGTAAATACTTTTTTTTTTATGATACTTAATGTAAAATTTATATAATTACTTTAATAAAACGTATATTAAGTTTTTTTTTCCTATATTTTATATTCTCTAGATTTATAATATAAAAAATACAAATATTTATAATAATTTAAAACTAAAACAGCTTTATTATTATGTTATATAAATAATTATATTAATCATTTTTTGAAAGATTAAATTCCTGTTTATCCTAAATAAGTTCTGTCAAATGTGTGAGTAGCCTTTGTCCATCTGTTAATAAAAGTTTAATATGCAATTTTTAATATATATTCATAAACATTAAAGTACTTATCTCTATATTATTCAACTAATTAAGGGTTTTTCTCAAAAACTGATTTTTTTAAAACAAATTTATTTAATTCAGATGTTCTTTTTTAATCTTTGGGATTCTTATATTCTTGCCTAATAAAATTATATTATACATATAATAAAGAAAAATTAGAAATTATATTCTATCATTACATGTTCATAGTTACAAAATGATCTGATTCTGTATCTCTAAATTGCATCCAATCAGATTTAGATTCCATAAATTTTATCTATAAAAATTTAAATTATAATATAATTTAATTGATAGGTTAATATATTATATTTTATATTAAAAAACTATCTACATAAATATATATATAAGAAAGTAGGTAAGTTATACTTATGAAAATATTAAAATAAATCACTGGTAATTATGATAAATAACATGTTAATTATACCTCATTTAATGTAGTACTATTATATTAATTTTCTCCAAATTTTCTTTCATGATAAAAATTATTATATTTATTATTGGGATCACACTTTTCTTCTTACCAATTTCCTTTTTTAAAATAAAACATATGCATATAAATTAGAATAATTTCATTAAAATAATTGTAATATGTTCTATCTCATTCGTATTACCTATTAATACATTTGATCCATATTTCTTTTCAGGCAATGTAGTTTATTGTCTTATAAAATCTGTATTCATTTGAAAACGAGTGATGTTTTTATATTATTATTTATTGGTTTTGTAAAAATTTTATTATTTTATTATCTAAAGTAATTGAATAATTAGTTTTTATTTCAAGAATTACAAAGAATATATATAATTTTAAAATAATATTATATAGCAATGTAGAGTTAAGTACTATATAGTGAATGAAAAAAATGCAAATTGCAATCAAAAGCTATACAATATATAAATCTATATTATATAATACTCAGAAGATTTAATATCAATAATTAATAAATATATTTATAAAAACTTATAATTTACTTCAGTCAATAATAAGGTAATGTATAGATTATTTTTTTATCAAATATTATATTTAACTTAATTAACTATATTAATTTATTTAATACATCCTAATAAAATATATAATAGTTTTAATAAAAATATTATTTTGATAATTTGAAATAATAATTTAATTATCAATAGTTTTATTTATAATTTATGTTATCATATAACAGGAATATAAAAACCACAATATTATTCTATTTTACAAAATATCTTCTAATATATATCTAATAATTTTAATGATATATAATAATAATTTAATAAATTCAAATGGCAATAAGGAGTAAACAGTAAGCATTATAAAGACTGAATTATATATATACACAAAAAATCTTAATGAAAGATGATATATTAAAGTGATTAGCTAATAAAATATTTATATAATTAACAAATATAAATAAATTAATCGATTAATAAATAAAAAAATTAACAATAAATAAATATAATGGAATTAGCTTCTTTTGCTTTTGATGATGGATATTGCGAAGCCATCTTAAGAGGGTTAAGATCTTCTTTTTTATCAGAAGTTTAATATACCCAAATGAAAAATTGTACTACCATTGGAGAATTAAAAACTGTAATTATTATAATAATATAACACAAATTAATCTTTTTGTACAATAAAATTTTATAAATATAAACAATACAAAATATATTGAATTCTTGAATAAAATTAATATAATTTTTATTATACTCTTATTAGTTCTTAGAAGAAACCGATTATGCCTCTGTTTTATAAAGTGAAAGTTAAGATGTTGCCATCACTACTTTAAGAGAAAGATTAAGAGTAACTAATTCTTATTGTAGATATAATGATAAAAAAAATTCCAAATGAGAATATTGAATTTTAATCTAATGAATTACACTGCAATTTAATTTAGATAATTTTATAAACATCTTAATTAATATGGAATCTAGAAAATTAACAATGGGATTTATTTAAAAATATATCAGGATATATATATATATTTTAGTGCTATTATTGATGAAATGCCTTTTATTTCATTAAATAAATTTTTATTAAAATAGGAAAAATTAGCTTCTGAATTTGAATATATTGGAGCCTAATCTTCTGGAAAATTATCCGAATTCTTACACTTAATTAGATGCAAATATATGATCGATAATGTTGTTAACATTCTTGAACAATTAAGAGCTGACCCTAAAGCTAAATTCACAGGAGTTCACCCTTTAGGGTAAAAAATAAAATAAGACAGTTAAACACCGATAATAAGAATTCATTATTTAATTTTTCGATTAGATACTTCGAAGGAATGAATAATATTAAAGTTATGGAAGGAGACGATTTAGGACAATTATACAGAGATGTTTTAATCGATACTCCCGTAGGAACTTACTTCATGAGATTTTTGGAAGACTCTATGGAAGGAATGGGAGAAAACAAAACCCTTTACGATGTTCAATAAACCTTCAAAGATATGAAACCCGAACACATTAGAAATTCTTTGAAAAAAATGTGGTTGGAAGACTTTTATGAATTCTGTACTACTCATCTCAATGGAACCTCTACCGAAATGTTAGTTAACTTATTGAAAGTTGAAGCTGATTTCAAATCCATATAAGTAAGCTAAACTATACAAAGATTTTTATATACCAGAGTTGTTTTTCATAAAGTATTGATTGCATTTTATAGGTTTGCTACAACACCATCGGATCTAGGGAAAACAATACCCCTCTTAAAGTTATTTCCATTAGAAAATAACTTTCTCCTTCTTTCGGATACTTATATCCCGATTGTGATGAAAACATGAAAAAGTCTACCACATTAGACTAATTGAAAGAAGTAAAATTTTGGTTATAAATTATATGTATACATAGTTTTCAAAAAACTTTAATATATTAAACTATCTTTAGGCTGTTAAAGGAATTGAAAATTATAGAGAAATCTTAAAAGAAGTTCCTGATCCCACTAAAATGGAAGACTTCACCTTTGCTACCAGAACTTTAGAAGACATCATGATGGATGATGAATGTAGAAGATATGCTTTGGCTTTCGATTAAGTAATTTATTATTATTTTATATATATACTGGAAATTATTTTTTGTATTATAATAATAGGCTTCTCAATATGCTGTATTCTACGGTTATTTGAAACTTAAAGAACTTGAAGTTAGAAATATTATCTGGTTAGCCGAAATGATTACCAGAAAATTATAAAAAGGACACCCTGGATGGAAAAAACTTATTGTTCCTTTCTCTCACTTATCTGCCACCAAATGAGAGGGAAGTTATAATTATATTTAATGATTTTAAAAAAAATAATAATAACTAATAAGCTAATCTATAATATTAATTGTAGCTTTTATAAATAATATTATTATTTACATAAGCATTTTTTGATGAGAAGATTTGATTTTATTTATAGTAATTTATGTTCTTTATCTATGTGTATTAAATGGTATTATTGTTATTATGTAAATATAAAACGTAAATAACTAAATTTTAATTTATAAATTTATTGAAAAACATAATAAATTATTATAGAATATAAAAAATATGTAAAATTAATATGGAATAAACTATTCTATTTATAATACTTTAATAATCTAATTCATTCTTCTAATACTTCAGTTTCTAAATCTAATTACTACTATTATTCAATTTTGTATTTGTACTATTAAAAATCTATTTCTTCTTCTTCATCTTCGATACCATCCGCAATTTCTTCACAATTATATTCATTAAAGTATATGACATTGTTTTGTTCTTTTTTTTCCATGACCAGATGTGGAATTTCTAAAATTAAATGTTATTATATTCATAATATGTACATATATATTAATTTATTTCAAAATTAATAAAAATCTGATTTTAATATTATAATACTTAATATTTACTTTCTTCATTTTATTCACAATATAATTCATTAAAATCTACTCCATTTATAACCAAAGTTAAGGTTTTCTTATTATTACCATAATCTTTGTATTGAACTTTTGCATAATTATTATCATCCAGTGGAAATTTATGATTAAAAGATGAAAAAAACTACCTGTTTAAAATAAATTTAAAAATGTTATATATATTTTTAATGATCTATTTATCTATTTACCCTGTTTAATATCTTACAAGATCTATATTGTGATAAATTCTCTGAGTTCCAGTAAATTGGGAAAATAAAGCAATAACCATATGTTCATCTTATTCTCCATCACAATCAAAATAAAATCTCCATATAAATCGTTTTTTACTTCTAAAATTATAAAATATTTTGCTATAAATATACATCTATTCTTTGTTTATTTTAGATATAATATATTTAGTATTACTTTTTATATTTTTTGCCTATATCTTTTGCTTCAAAAGATAGCGCGGTACAATTCATCATTTTTTATTTTTAGAATAGATAATTTTTCTAAAAATATATTTTATTGTTTAATTGAATTATATTTCAAGATTCAGAATAGTTAAAAGCAATTAATAATAAATTTAAAAGAATAAATATATATAGAATTATTATTTTATTGGAAATCCTAATATAATTAGCCAAATTAATATTTAAATTTTAAAAATATAAAAAAATAAAAGTTATATATCAGTATCTGCGAAAGTTGTTATCAGATTTTAAATCATACTCATTAACAGTCATCATAATAATATATATTTTTTCTATTAATCATAGCAGATTAAATTACTCAAATAAATTAATTATGGGTTTATTTTATCTTAAAAATAATCTTAAAAATATAAATAAATATTTTAATTTAAATATTAAATAAAAATTCCTAGATAAAACTTTTAGATTTTTATAATAAATTATATAAAATATTTAAATTAAAATTTAAAAATTCTATTATTTGTTTGATACATTTAAAAATTCAACTTATATTTAAATTAAACATACAATTTTTAAATATATAAAAATAAAAAGTTATTAATTATTAATACAAATTTAGGAATATTTATTTTATTGGCCATTTTTATAGAATTTTCTAAAATATAGCAAAATAATATGTTAAACTATATATTTAATATTATAATATTCATAATGTTTATAGTTATCAAATTTAATTAGAAAGGTATTCATTTATTAACTATATTATAATATAAATATATTTTTTTGAATTTTATTAATTATATTGTTATATTAAAATATAGTAATTAATATTTAATTTCAAAAAATCTAAATAATACAAAAATTCAAAATATAATAATAAATTTTTCTTTTTATAAATAAAACTACAATTTGTACCAATTTGAAAAGATTTAATAAGTTTTTTATGACCCTATTAATCCTCTCATGATCCCAACAAAGTTTTTGATAACATAACCATATTTCTTTTCAAATTGTAGAAACAAATCCAAATATATATATATAATATAATATATTAAAAAATATTTAATTTTAAAAATATAATATAAAAAGATATGCCAAGATAAGTTATAAAGCTATAAAATAATATAATAATAATATTTTCAAAAAATTAAAAGATACTATGAAAAATTATAATATTCAAAATAAAAATTAATATAAACAATATTGCAGATCATATTAATAAAATATATATTCTTATTCAAAATGTCAAAATAACAATAATAAACTAAAATAAATAATATGTATTATCATTTTTTCATTTTATTTATAGAATTATTAAGAATGCTATTTATATAAAAAACACTGTTATATTAGTTTTTTAATTATTTTATTAAGATATAACTAACATATAATTTTAAAACAAATGATATAATATAAGTAATAATGATTTAAATTAATTAATTATGTGAAATATTTTCAAAAACAAAAATATATTATATCAATAAAAGTTGCAGTTATTTTTTTATAAATACATATAAGAAAACAAATTTCAACAACACCCTCCATCTTTTTTCTTTTCCTTTTTATCAGTTTTTAATTTATGTGATTTTTATTTCTTATCTTATGAGGCTTTACTTTATTTTACTTTTTAATCTTAATCAGAATCAGAATTATTTTATTTCTAATTAGAGATATCATCATCATCCGAATTATTATCTTCACCTGCTTTAAATATATTAGCATCAGCTTTTTTAACTTCACCTTGACCTCCAACTTTTAATTTCTTTTTAATTTTTCCATTTTTCTTTCCTAGTCCTTATTTTTTACTTTGTTTTTTATTTACCTCTATATTCATAATGTTTTGAAAAAATTATAAATACTATATTTTAATTTTTTATATAAATTTATTTAGCATGGATACCAGTAACTAAGTGCTTAAATAATTCCTCAATTCCTACATTTGCTTTAGCTGAAGTCTAAATATGATAGGCACCCAATTTTTGAGCAAATAAGTCAGCGTCTTCTTTTTTATTTATCTATTTAATTCCAAATCACACTTATTTCCCGCAATACACAAAACAATATTCTTATCTGCAAATTGTCTTAATTCAGATACCCACTTTTATACCTAAAATAGTTTAATTGATTTAAATTCATTTGCTATTATTTAAGAGAATAATAAAGGATATTCTTATTCCTTTTAAACTACACTAATACCTTGTCAAAAGACTCTTTAAATGTTATATCATAAACTATAATGGCTCCTAAAGCATCTCTATAATACATGGGAGCCAATGCATTAAATTTTTCTTATCCTGCAGTATCCTAATATAATAGATAAATTTAGAAAAACAAGTCCTAAATACCATAAACGATATGAATTTAGAAATTTTAATTACCCAAATGGCGACTTAAACTATTTCATCATTTTCCATTTAAACAGTTTTTTCTAAATATGATGCATTTATTGTGGATTCTTATTTATCATCAAATTCACCTTGACAGTATCTTAATGTTAGAGAAGTTTTTCCTACTCTTCCTAAAAATTAAAAATGAAATATTCTAAATGTTATGCTCTATATTAGGAAATGATATATAAAACAAATTCTACTATAAAAATAATATCTTTTATGATTTGTTATGATTAAAGTTTAAAAAACTATAGTGTAATAACTTTACCTTCTCCTAACATTACTAATTTTAAATATTTATTTTGCATTTTTTAAATCTATCTAAATAATATTTTATATTTAGTATGTAAATAATACTAATAATTTCAAGATTATTTCTTTAATTAATAAATATTTTATTAATGTATAAGAACTTTTATATAGATGAATAAAATGAATTGATAAATTAAAAACAAATTATTATATGTATTCTATCTATTAATCTAATTAATTGTGAAGTAAAATTAAAAGTTTTTATTTTTGATAAATAAATTAGATTAAATTATAAATTTTTTGAAGTATTAAATACTGATAATACTACTAAATAAATATTATTTTATTATAAAATTTCTTTTTAATATTAAAATTGTGAATAATTTTATAAAGAAGTTTAATTCTAAAATAATGATAAAATTGTTGTTGTTTTTTAAACAAATATTATTTATATTATATTTTAAAAAGTTTATAATAGAATATATCAATCGGTATTCGTAGGTACTAACGGATCAAATCCTAATTCTTCAACGGGAATAACAAACTCTGATAATTTTCCTTCATATGCTTTAACCATATGAGAATGTGCTTTTCTAATTTGCTTTAGTTATTATTATAATTCTCCTACTAAATTCTATTTAAGAGATTCTACTTCGTCTAATGATTTCGTTATTGCCCCTTAAAATATAAATTATATAATTTTTAATTTTTTAATATTTGTTGAATATTTAACAAAATATATATACCTATAGCTTTAGGATCCAAATTGGCAGCTACAAGAGTTTGGTGTAATTATAAGTCTTTAATTTCTAAGTCATCTTCTATATTTGTAACTTTTTTCTCTAATATTAAGTTCTATTTTTGGGTAATTATTGTTATGAATAAAATATTATTAATTAATAATTTTTTATTATATAATTTTATACTTCTAAACCCGTTTTTTAGTGAATTTCATATACAGTGTTGTTAAATTTGTCAAATAGAAAATCTCTATCTCTTAAGAAATATGTATACTGTTGTAATTTAACCTCGTATTCATATTCTAACTTTCTAAACCTTTCTTCTTATGACTCTATTTTTTTCTTTAAATCTTCTTTAAGTTCTTTTATTTTATTTTATTCTTTTCTTTACTATATATCATAAATAATATGAATTTCGATTATTAAATTATATACAAATAAAATTAGCTATATTATTATGATTAATTTGTATTATATACTTCTTCTAAGAATGCAATTTCTTTTCTTAAATTTGTCAATGGGTCATTTAATTCCTTCCATTCTTTTTCGATTTAATGCAACATTTTTTTATCCCTTTCTTCAGATTTGGTATGTTCATTAATTTCATTTTTTAATTGACGAATCAAATCAAGATTTGTTGCTGTAATATCTGAATAATAGTTTTTTATATCCTAATATTTCTTGTGGTGCTCTTTTTTTATATTGGCTATTTTTTAATCTTTTTTTTCTTCTAGTGCTTTAATAATGGCAGCTCTTGCATCTTCCATTTCAGTTCTAAGCTTCTACATTTTCAAATCATATTTTTTTTAATATCATTTGCCAACCTTTCGTATTCTTGTCTCAGTGCTAAAAATTGTTTGCTAAAATCGGCGTTTAATGCAAACATAACATAGTCGTGGTGACTTACTTCTTACTCTTTTTTCTATATTATAATTTTATGTTACATTCATTTTCAAAAACTAGGCAAATTTAAAATATTTTTTATAGATTACCATCACTTTCAAAGCTCGATTATCAGTTTTTAATTCTCTTGATTTTATTCTATGTTAATCCTCCAATTACTTAAGTGTTACTTCTACATCTTTTTTAAGTTCAGATTGTTGGTCTTGGTTTTAAAATAGTAGGTGCTTAATCCTTATATAAATGAATTATAAAATTATACAACTCCTGTAACATGATTAAATAACAAAAAATTAAAGATGGATTATGAAATATACTTTTGCTTATATATATTCAAAGTCATAATATGATTTTCTTTTAAATCCTATATTTCTCTTTCTTTATTGATAAATTCACTTTTCTTATCTTCTAATTCTTTTTTTGATATAATCCAGTTATAATTTATTTTCTCCCTTTCCTATTAATATTATGCCAATAATTATTCTTCTTCTTCTTTTAATCGTCTCAATTCTCTGGCTTCTTTTCTCATTTTTAACTGTATTAAATGTATAAAAAATATTTATAAACACTTCTTATTAATAGCACTACACTGTTTTTATTACTTTATATTCTTCACTTTCTATATCTAATACATCATCAGCTGCTTTTCTTGCATCCATTTCTAATTCTATAATGTGCAAGAATTTTATAATAAAATGATTTTATATTGAAAATATAAAAAAGTAAAACTCAATGCTATTCTATTTTACTGGATAGCTGAGGTTCTTTATTTTAAGCTTTGGTATTTCGCGACATTCTAATATAGTTTATAATTAAAATAAAATATTAGTGTTAAATTTTTTATAACTCTTTTTATGCAATATTTGGAGTAATAATTAAATTATAGGGCTTTATTATTAAATATTAAAATATATTGGTTTATTTAAAAAATAACTAATTTGCAATATTCTCAATTTATTAATTTACAATAAAATAATAAATATAGAACACATTATAATAATACTAGATTTATAATTTTATTAATATTAATTCTATTTTTAAAGAGCATAAATTAGTAATTTATAAATTAAAAAATAAATCTAATAATAGAATATAATTATATTAAACTATATAAATTATTTAAATAATTACTTTACAATTAATAATATTAAAATCATCTGCAAGTTTATTAATATTTTTATATATGTGTAGATAGGATACGTCTAATCTTCTATTCTTATTTTCCAATAAAAAACTTCCATATTATAAAGTTTTTCATATTAATTTTTCTTATTATTTCTGTAGTAAATATTTTTTAGTAGCTTCATAAACTATAAATGTAATTGTATTGGCAGGTAAAACTCTTATTAAATCAACTTTCAATCCTGAATAAAAAGCATATATTCCTCTTTCACTATAAAGTTATTTAATAATAGTATGTATTCTAATTCTTTTTTATCCTGAATAATTAGCTCTATTATCAAACAATCTATAAATTATTCCAAAAAAATATTAAAGTACATATTGAATTTATATTTAAATATTTCTATCTACCTGGTTCTTATTACAATATGAGGATAAGTAGATATACAAGAACTAAGCTTCGATACAATTGAAGCTACTAAAATATCTTTTGATGTTAAATTTTTATCTTACTTCATATCTTAAATTTTAAGTTTTAAAATTTCATATATTGGAAAATATATTGCAACATGTGTTAGCCCTAAAAGAGAAGCTCCCAGTCCCTTGAAAAGAGCACCAAATCCTTCCTTTTTGTTTTATAATAAATATTACTTTTTAATACAAATCTTAATATTTTTAAGACCAAATTTTTTACTTCCTTATAAATGGAGTTTAATGTTTAAATAACCCCATTATATTTTTTACAAGATGAATCATGCAGATATTGTACTTACATTCTCGTTCTAGCCAGCTTAGATAATTAAATTTTAAAATAGAATTTACTATTTATTCATATATTTTATATTACCCAAAGTGGATTTGTAATAACATCACATATAAATCCACTGACACATGAAGCTATTATATATTACGAATATTTTCCATTAAATTTCTATTAGGCTCTTGGCTTTACGTAATTATAGATGGAGAAGTACATCGAATGAAATATGGGATAGGTAATAGCTGTTGCTTTATATCCTTTTTAATATTTTATGGTTTTTGCATTTACTAATTTAAAATAAATTAAAAGGCTATACCTTTATAAAATCCTAAAAATCCTTCTTCTGCTTTCATTTTCCTAAATGTATCTAAAAATCCTTTATATTTACCTCCCGATTTTGTGCTGTACTATTAGTATATATAAAAAATATAAAATCTAGGATTTTATTTATATTTGTTGTTAATAATTGTTTAGAATAATGCTTCTTAAATTTTAAAAAAATAAAGTTTTATATGCAGAAAAATTATATATAAAAAACAAATCATGTAAGTAAATGGATTAATTTATTAAAAAAAAAATTAATAAAAAATTAAAAATTAAAATGTAAATATTTCCATATTATTTTATTAAAAATACCTAAATATTTAATCTTGTTCTTATAATGTCTAGCGGAGCACAGATAGTTACAGAAACAAACCCAGCTAAGAATCCACTAGACATTTCTATTTTCCAATTTACTGCTTAACTATTTGACTTGTTTGTTTCTTTCATTAATTTACTCATAAGTGAAGGAAGGGTAGAATTATTTATTATTTATTTAATATTTTTTATTGGAAGTATTTTTTTGTTGATGACGTAAGAATTAGTTTTATTAATAATAATTTTAATATTATTTTGTTTTACTCTGATAAATTTTATCTAAATTAGATGAATTACTTAATCAGTATTTATTACATTCAGCAAATCAATAATATTTATTAAAAATCTTATAGTATTGTTACTGTTTACTAGAAACACAATAATTAAAAAAGAAATTATAATTAAAACATAATTTAATAATTTTTATAATTATATAAATAATATAAAGTATATATATAATCTTATTAGTCGTTTATTTTTATTTTAATTAAACAATATTTTTATAGTATTTTATTAAAATATATTTTTGAGAAATATATATAAATATGGAAATAATTTTATATTTTAAATCATTAACTAATAATACAGTGCTACTAATACTCATATAGTTTAAATTTATTTTCAAGATTTTCTTCTAGTTTTTCGGTAGATAAATCTTCTAATTTTTTAAAGTAAGGATGGCTTAAAATATCTACTCTTTTTTTACCTAAAAACTTACTATAAACATTTTTTAAGTTACCAATATCTGTCAAAAAGTGTCCTAATATTAAAAACTATTTCTTATTTTAAATGATTTAGCAATTTTAATACATAAACTTTGACCTATGATAAAAATTGAATAAATGATATAAAAAACATTCTAATCAAAAATATTTTTAAAATAGATGACAAGTAATATTACATATATTAAAAGATTTCATCCATTTCTAGATCCGTTGAAGTAAATGAGCCAGAGGAAATTTCATCAGATAAAAATTCCAATATTTTTTTTTTATTAATTTTTGCAGTTCCGTCAAGTTATAATATATTATCTATGTTTTAGTTATAATACTATGATTCCTCGTTTAAATCTCTTTTTATTATTTTTAATTTTATTTCTAGTTCTCCCTTTTCTAAGTGAAGAATATCTTTTACTTCATTTAATTTTTGTATTTTAAGTTTGAGGGTATTATTATCACATTTCTAATCTCCATTATTGTTTAATATTAAGCTATAGTTGATTTGAAAATGTTATATTAATTTTTATTAAAGATTGAATCCCTTTTTCAAGAGTAAAAATACTAATAAATTCACAAAGCAACTGTGTTATTGAATAAAATAAGAATCTTCTTAAATTAAACTGATACATTACTACAAACATTTCATTATTATTGCTACCTAACTTCTTTTTTCCATGATTTCATCGATAAAAGTATTAAAGTGATCTGATTATTTTACTTATTATTGCAGAGAGTGTTAATTTTCATCATTTTAGTATTATTGTTAATCTTAAGAAACCTAATGTTTGTTGTTACTATGTTTATTTTCATCACCAAATTAGTATTAGTGTTTTTGACTATAAGATATATTCTTTTATTATAACATGGGATTGCTTTATTGTTATGCAAAATTTTCTTTATCTTCTTTTTTTATTCTATCACATTATTGTTGGCGAGAAATTACTTCACATATATTGGCTTTATTTTCATTTAAAATGTTTTCATTGTTTATTGTTTTGAGAACCATTTTTTCTTCACTAGCCAGCTATAATTATGTATTGTTTTCATTTCTTATTAAATTTCTTATTTCTAATTTTTTTTTGCTACTTGTGCTGCTTCTGGTAGAATTCAAGCCTTCAGTTTGTGTTTATTATTTTTAATTTTTATTTTGTTTAATATTAGTAAGTAATTTTAGTAATTCCTAAAGGTCACACCTATTTTCTGGGTTTATTTACAACATTTTTTCTAACAGTTTCAATATTCCACTTGAAATATCATCTTAAAATCTTTATTTATCTTACAAATTTCTACAAAAATAATTTAAAAAAACTTGGTTTAAAATTAAATATTTTTTAGAAAATTTACATGAGACAATTTTAATTTAACACTTCTTATTTGTATATTTATACAAGTTCTTCTTTTGATATTTCTCTTTCTTCTGATTCATCACTTTAATACAATTTTTCAATTTGAAAAGGATACATTCCTGTAATATATTTATAAATAACTATTCCTAAACTATAGATATCACTCTTGTAACTATAATTATCTGCACCTGTAATAATTTCTGGAGCCAAAAACTACAAATGTTCTAATGGCGTAAATTCCTTTTATTTTTCTTATTACAAATGCTTGCAGTAGAAGAAATTTTTAAGCTTTATTTATCCTTTTTTAAATTTTTTATTCAATTTTTTTTTTTCTTCTTTTAAATTTACAATTTGTATACCTTAATACATAATAATATTTGATAGATTAAAATTTTTTTTATTATCCCCTCCTATTCAAAAATTTTTAATGCCTTGCATACTTATTCTAAAATATTAATACATTCTTATTCAGTTTCACTATTATCATTTCTTTCCTTCAGTAACGTTGATAGAGGAGTACCTTAATAATATAAATATAAATAAATTATCATATTATAATTACAAACTTTTACCTTATAAAAATTCATAAACCAAATATATATTATTAGAAGATTTCAGCATTTTTATCATTTAGAGAATATTTTTATGATTCGGAAGTTTCTTCAATGATTAAATTTCATTTATTATCTGGTCTCTTATATAGTTTTGATTTAAAAATTTATCCAATTTAATTGTCAACACAGCCACACTTTCTTTTGTCAATAAATTTCTTCCTTTATGCACTTCTCCTAACCTTCCTTCCCCCATTAATTCTAAGAGTATAAAATTATCAATTATTTTGGCCATTTAATAATTAAATTTTTTCTTTTCTTTTTTATTATCTCTTATATATATTCGATATTAGTTATTTATTAATTCAATCCTAAAATAAATCAAAAACAACAACATCCTTAGTTGTAATTAAATTTGAATTTAACAGTATTTAAGTAAAATATATAATATATCATATATATATTTAAATCGGAGCTTAACAAAGTATTTTTTACTTATTTTCATAAAACACACATTTTATCTTGAATATCAATAGGATATAAAGAAATTTAAATAAGTATATATATATATCTATTAAGAAAATAGTTAATATATATAGTAATTTAATCAAAATTTATTATATCTTTAAAATCTTTAGAATTATTTCTACATTTTAGCTTATCTGAATTTTTCCATTAAAATTTTAGTTTCTAATTCATCTTCCTATTTTTCTTATTCTTATTGAGGTTAAGGTTATTGTTATTACTATTATTGTTGTTGTTGTTATTAAAGTTTAGCTTTAGTAGTAGGTTTATTTTAACCAAATTATCTTCCCCCAGTTCCTATAAAATGGCATAATCATATTTAAGTTATTTAACTTAATTAATTTTTAAAGTAAAAGCATTTTATATAAAAAATTACCTTCATTCAATTTCATGTTGTGGTTAATTTTTCTCTCAGTCAAAGTAGCTTTAAATTTCTACAAATATAAATTAGCTTATCGAAGATGGTTGTCTTCTTAACTCTTAACGTGCTAATTTTTAAATTAAAAAATTAAAAAAGTGAAAATCAATAATTAATTATTTTACTTTTTAAATAATAGTGATTGCGTTTTCTTGGTATTCAATGGCTTTTTTAATATCATTAATTTATTCTGCATGAGCAATAGCAATATTTTGATAGCATTAAGCTAGTTTTATGTGGTTTTTTCCATATACCAAAATAGTTCTATCTAAATATTCGAACAAACAGGACAAACTGGCTTATTATTGATCAGTTTCTCCAAAGAACATAGCCAAATTGGTAAACATCATTTGGGAATCAGGATGCTATTTTTTAAAAAATAAAATGAAGAAAATTATAATAAAAACTATTTTTTAAATAAAAATTATATAACTTTATTTTAATTATAATTAAATTTCTTACAGATTCTCCTCCGATTAATGAGATCAAGAAAAGAGATTTAAGCATGTATTTATAGCATTTATTATAAGATTTTTTGCAGAAATAGTAGTAACCTAGAGTTTAATAGGCAAGAGCGGTTTAGTAATTTATTTCTCCCAAGCATTTTTTATATATTTTAATTGCTTATCTACAATAGGAAATAGCTTGATCTAGGTCTTTTAAATAACTGTATTAAACACTAGCCATTCTTTAATAGCAGGTGGCTATGTCTTTATGGAAAGGCCCATAAAGCTATAATTAAGAAAAAATTAGAATTATAATTTATATTGTATTTTTATTTAATAAGATAATTTTACATTTTATAAAATTTATAGAGCAGAATTGCAACATTCAATTAATTCGTTGATTTTTCCCTCTCCATGGAGTCTCTGAGTCATATCTAAATTAAATTTGGCGTCTTGGGAGACATATTCTATACCTTTAATAACGGGTTAAATATCGACGATATTTTCATTTTTAAAGGGTAATAAGGAGTAAAGAGTTCTTTGGAAGAAGGCTTATTGTTAACTTTAATTAATTTAAATTTAAGGATTTTAGTGTTTGTATTGATGTAAAACTTATTCTTTATATTCTTCAAGCCATTTTTAATCTTGTTCTTTGAAGTTGTAATCAGAGCTAGTTAGTAAATATTTGCCAAAAATTAATAAAAGAAGAAATTTTAATAATATATATTAGTGGGAATACCTTTCTACTTACAATCCAATGGATAAACATAAGTCCCTAATGGTAGCCAATCTGTTGAAGTTAGTGAATTTATACAGTTCTTATCCCTCCTTCAAAATTTCATAATTATATCTCTTTTGAGATAGGTATTTAACTTATTCCCAAATTTGACTAGGTTTTGATTTCAAAATTTCGGGAGAATCAATTTGGATCAGATTTACAATCTTAAATTATTAAATTTAAAATAAATTGATTAAGTTTTTTTTAGAAAATGCTTACATTATCATTTAATTCTATTAATGGGCATTAGGCAAAATTGGAGTTTTCTTGGTCATTATGAGCCTGTCCATTGGGTTAATTTTTTTTATTTTTTTTTTTTTTTATTTCTTTTTGGAGTTTTAGTTGTGATCCTATTTATCTTTTTCCTATTATTGTTATATGTCGAATACAATATTATCTTGGTTCATTTGCTTTTATAAATAACTGGGAGCAAAAATACAATTCAACACGTGAGAAATGGCGTGCGAAAGGTAAATGGGATTACTTTCTCTCATTACTTTTCTATAAAATAGTAGATAAAAAATTAAAAATTACAGCAATTTTAAAGCCCAAAAAAAGAATTACCTAATGATGTGTTTAAGAACTTTAACCAATATAACTCTTTCTAAAATAATTTTGACTTGAGGATATAAGACTTCGTCGACTTTCTAAAAAATTCCAAATAAAATTAAGTTAACACTTTATCTATTAAATACATCCAAATTTATTCATTTACATTGCAGACTTCTCCTAAATATCTCATATTAATTCCGTGAACGTGGAAAATTTCTTCTATTGATTTGGAGTCGGACAGTTTTCCATTTTCAGTGATGCTAGTTAAATCGTTAACCAAGTTAGGAATGGCTTTTTCTTTGATAAAATTAGCTAATTTTTGCAAGTCTTCTGTTTGAGATTTAATTTTTTCATTTTCAACCATGACAGTTTTGGTAGAAATGGAAGGATTTAATCTAAAAAAAATATTAAATTTATTGCATTTTTCAATCGTTTAAATTTGAATTCAAAAATTACTTTATTATGTAATTTTATTCATTTTAATGGAGCCATTCTTAAAATCTCAATTATTTGGTTACAAGTCTCTTTTATTTTTCGACTTCTGTCATGCCTTGTTCGGCCTTTTCTTCTTCTTCAATAAACTGATCGTAATTTTTTTGTACAATATAATTGGTTATGAGTTCTTGTCTTAAAACACAAGTGGCGTGTTCTTTGGCGTCGGGGTAGTTCAAATCTCTGGGAGACAGTCTCATTAAATCCAACATGTATTTTCTTCTGTCCGTACCTCTAATTCCCTTAACTTCAATTGAGGCAGCCAATTCGTGTTCCTTTCCATTTTCGTCCTTGAAAGCAATGCTGTCATCCAAGTAGAAGTGTTTGCAAACCTCTTTCATGATTTAGTGGAACTATTTTTTGTATAAATATATTATATATATCGTTTATTATAGGATACTAAAAATTACCTATTCGTTGTTGTGAATCGTCTTTCCGTCATCGATTGACCCGTATTCAGAGCAGTTGTGCTATTCGCTGGCCAAAATTCCCGGAATTATGCTCTAGGCAATGATTCTTTCTCCTCTGTAATCTACTAAAACAGTATTGAGGACGCTCATGTCAGGAACGTCTAATTTGTGAATGTATTTAAGATTTCTTAAATCACAGTTGGAAGTGGAGACAGTGGGGGATAATTCAGTACCACTTTCTTACTAAAAATGTTTAAAAAAAAGTAAATTTAAAATTTAATTAATGAAAATATATTTTTGTATTTTATATTTACTCTAAAATTGTCAGAATTTTCTAAAGCATAACTAAAGAAGATATTATTAAAGAGATAAACGTGTTAGTTAGAAGGGTCTATGGGGCTTTTATATTTTAAATAAGTAAATAACTAAACCTACGGAATATATAAAATGGACTGCAAAATTTTACTTGATAGGAGTTAAATTTCCTTCTACAACAGCCTTGGCTCCCTAAACGGCAGCGTCAATAAAATCGGAGTAGGTTTTGATGAGAGCTTTGTCTCTGTTAAGTCTGGCAACGAATTCACTTCTGGGTAAATCTCTGCAAACTTATAATTCTTCGTTCCAGTCTCTGATACCTTGGGGATCATATCCGTAGCTGTATCCGAGTAATTCTTCGGATCTTGATTGGTTCCATTCGTGAGCCACTTCAGGCTTTATTTCTTAAATATTTTTTGAAAGCCAGTTGATTCCGTATTTGCACTAAACAGGAAGGGGCTATTCCAAAGAACTGGAGAGTAAATTACTGCTTTTGTCACTTATCAATTTCTTTTAATTAATTCATTGATGTTATTAAAGATTTGTTAAATAAAAATATACAACGAAAAACTTACTTAAAAGTGGGCTTTGTACATGGGACTCAAAGCAGATAACATGTCTATCAAGTTAATATAATAATTGGCATTTTATAAGGGCGTAGGATCAAAGCTTTTCATATTAGATTTGTTGAGGTAAAAACCCTTGGGAGATACTGTAATATGGAAAGTAGAATTTTCCAAAGTTTTAACCTTAAAAAAAAAACATTGTAAATAGAATATGATTAATTTATTTAATTATGGTTACCACCAAGTAAAACAAATCTCCTTTTAATTTTCTATAAGAAGGGGGAGGGTTAAATCCGGAGTAATTAATGAATTGCACAAATTAAGAAGAAAAAGATTATTAGAAAGGAGGGGCGTCAGAACTATTGTGAGCAGTCAAATATTTGTTAGCCAAACTAGGTGCCAGTGCTTCATTTATATTAATCACTTCAGCTGTTTTTTCCTCTTCCTCTTCTTCAGAATCACTGTCGTTCAAGTCATTATTTTCTTCAGTTTCGTTTTATTACTGCTATTATTACTTTTTGGATTTATTTTTTTTGGAGGGCTTATTTTCAGACTATTACTATTGGGATTTTGTGGTGGTTTCTTCAGTTTTATTATCTTTTTTTTATTCGTTTTATTTTACCTAGTCTTATTATTGTTATTGTTATTCTTGTTATTGCTTTTCATCTTAATCTTTTTATTTGCTTTATTCTTCCTATTCTTCTTTTTCTTATTGTTCATGGAATTGTACTTATTATTATTGGTCTATTTTTAATAAAAATAAAATGTAATCTAATTAATTCACTGTGATTTGAAATTTTTTACTTCCTAACAAAGCTTAGAATATGGCAGGATTGTTAAAGATATTGTTGACTTTTCTCAAATGCATTTTGGCTGATCTTTCATCCAAAGGATCTGTTTTTTAAATTTGAAACATTTTAAAAATCATTGCTTTAAATCAAATATTTTATTACCTAATTAAATGTGGATATCAGAATTTTCAGGAACTTCCAAAGAAGAAAACTCTACATATTCTTTCAATCGTTTTCCTTGATAAGTAAAGTGGAAATTGGTATATAAGTTTAAGATGGTTTATTCGGTAAGGAACAGTTTGATTTCACCCAAATTGTCATTTCCAGCTATCTATTTCAAAGGAAATAGGCATAAAATTATAATTTATTATATCGTTAAATTGTAAAATCAAACTACAGTATTTTATCTAAATAAAGATCTTATTCTTTTTATTTTTTATTTTTTGCTGGTAGATATTGATTTAAAAATAATTTTTTTGGATTTAACTGTAAAAATTGAGTTTAAAGACTAGCAATAAAATATAAATACTATTAATAAATATAATGGCATTTTCCTAATATATTCATTATCTTATATTATTTAAATATTTTTGAATTATTCAAAAGACTTAAAAGTTTTTTATTTTACATCAAATGGGAGAAATAATTTATTGAGGAAATACAATTATATTTTTATTTATGGAACGGATTATCCATTATTTTCTTCAGTAGATTATTAAATATTTGTTTCTTCAGTAGTAGTTTCAGGTATAGTTTTCTCTTCAGCCTATGACATTCTTATGATTGTTTTAAAATTGTTAAGTTGTGTATTTAATGTTTATATTTTTTTCTTATAATATTTATTTAAAACTTTAGTTATTTGTTTTTGATATTATTTAATTAATTTATCAGATTGATTTATTAATTTTTTTAGAAATTTTCTCATATTAATGACTAATTTTTGACCTCAATTAATATTTAATAAGTTCCTATAAATGCTGGATTTTATATTTATATTATTAAAAGAGTCAATGTAATTAATTAATTAATTATTTTCTTTGCTTTACTTTACTACTTATTTTTAATAAATAAATTAATAAACTGAAATAATTTGTAATATATAAAGCGAAATTACTAATTAAGAATATAATTATATAATAAATAATAAAAACTAAAATAATATTAATTTTATTAATTTTACTTCTTTGAAAACAACTTAGTATTTAAGTAAAAAAATTTTTTTTATTTACTATATTAAATATTATTTCAATTAAAACTGTTTATAAGTCCTAGTATATAAGATTTAAAACTATTTTTGTTGTTAATTTATTTAATAATAATATCCGATTTAATCTAAAAATTTGTTGAAAAATATGTTTATATACAGCACTATTGTTGAAATTTATTAAATATAACAGTTAAAAATAATTTAAATTTCTATTTTTAAAATAAAAACTCAATATACCTATATGTAGAAATAACAAATTTTTAATTCTATTTTTTTATTATGTTATAATAAAACTATTATAATTCTAAACTGTTTTTTTATTCTATAAAATGCAATATCTTTTAAATAATAGTTTTAATAATAATAATTGTTTAATTATTATTTTATAATTATATAAATTAAATTTATTTTAATTTACTACTTTTTCTATTTATAGTTTCTTTTATATAACTAGATTAATAAAGTAAACAGGAATAACTTATTCTATTCGATACATATAAAGTTTAGAAAAAGAATTAATATATGAATAACTTTCTAATTTTGCTTTTACAAAGTATTCCAAACATTATATTCATATTTTGCTTTTACAAAGTATTCCAAACATTATATTCATATAAATTAAAAATTACAGATATTTTAAATTCTCTGATATTCTGAAGTAAAAATTATATGATACTATTCTACTACTCTTGGATGATTTATCATTAATTATATATAACATGTTGTATTTTAATATGGTCTTTAGAAAAAAATTTTGATAAGATCATTTTATTTATATTTTCGTTACCAAAATTAAAATATATAAGAATATCAAAAATAAAAATAAAAAATAAAAAAAAAAAAAAACTAAAATAATAAAATAAAAATTATTAAATACTAAAAAAGATGTATGGAATATAGTATGAAACAGAGCTAAATGAATCAAATTTTGATTCTTAATATAGTATAGAAAAGTAAATCTAAAAGAGTGACAAAAAGAAGAAAAGTCCATTATAAGAAGATGAAAAGTTAAACCTTATATCAAAAGATAATTTACAGATTAATAATGCGAGATATATTTTTACTAAAATTTCATTATTTATCACTTTGATCCTGACCGGGAATCTATTATTCTTTCTACCTGAAAAAAATTGTCCCTATCAAAATGATGAAGATTGTGTTAGATATTTTATAGATCCAAATCTTACGAAATGGGTTATTATGATATTTATCTCAGTTATGTGTTTCTTTAGTTAAGCTTTGATTTTTATTTTCAGAAATTGCTCCTTTAATTTGAAATACAAAACTACACGTAAAATCTAATTCTTATTGATAAAATTGCTATAAAAGTCATTTTACTAATTTTCTATATTATTTTTTGATAATTGGATTAATTTAATTTTAGAATACTAATAATTATATTAATAGATTAACTCCTGAAGAATTCTGAAGAAAGTGTTAAAAAAACTACTGAATTTAATGAAGATTGTACAAACAGCATAACTCTAAACTAAGAAAAATTATATGAAATAAAGTACTCTAAATACATGAGATTATAGGGTATTTTGGGTTTTATAAACTAATTATGCATACATTTTTTTACTTCCGACTATGTTGATCCTCTCAAATATCCAGGAGCTTTTAAATTAGCATTTACCACGATGACTATAATCGTTTGGATAATATTTTTTGTTGCTTATTCTTGTATAAAATTATACAAAAAATTTAGGCTAAAATGCGTCGCACTTACTATTTCTTTAATTTTAGTTCTTATCATATCCTTCTATATTATAAAAGTATAAAATTCATGTGAAAATTGGCTTAAAGGTGTAAACAAAAACGCCATTGAAAATGGAGAATATTGTCAAATTGTGAAGCCTGACCAATGCTGGGCTACAGTTTTGCACGGATTATTTGATTTATCTGTTTTAGCAAAAGAGTGCAAAAATTAATCATTTAAACCACAACTGTCTACTTATAATAAATACATTAAACAAAATTTCTAACGCTAAAATAATTCAAATAAATATAATTACATTGGTTATCCAGACACAACAAATTTCACTAACGAATAGCGAGGCGGAATCTCAGACAATGAATACGTGATTTAAAAAACTGTGCTGAGCAATGCGGTATTCTATGATACTGTTGATTAGGCGAAGCAGTAGGGACATGAAATAATTGTAGACGTTAAAAAACAAAAGGTGCTCTACAACATCTAAAGAAAAGAAGAAATAGTAAAAAAACGAAGAGATTTGGCCAAAAAAAACAGTAATGGCCATTCTATGGCTGACAACATCATAGTAATTTTTATCGACGCGATTTCCAGAAGGGCAGCTCATAGACAAATCCCGGAAACACTTAAATATATGGGAGAGGACAAAAATAACTTTTACGAGTTTTTCAGGTACCATTCCATCAGGAAGTCCACAACTGAAAATCTACTTCAATTGTTCTACAATAGCTACGATCCGGAGGAAAAACCTGAACTGTTCACTTCTTCGCAAGAAAAGAAAGAAATTATTTTCGAGAAAATCAAAAATCAAGGGTACATTACCGCCCAGGCCTCCAACCTGTGTCAAACTAAATCACTTCAATATGGAGGCTCAATTTATGATAATTTTGAAAATTCACCGATGGATCACGAGGGCTTTGCCCTCGCTTGCGATCCCACCTACTAAAACCCTGAAAATCCTTATGGGTTTTTCTAAGGTCCTTATAGTACTGTGAGAAGGTGTTTTTATTAAAAAGACAGTTTTTAGCATGTATTCGACTATTCCTTATAATTCAAAAAATAATACCAAGGCGAGAAAACCTTTTAATATTTGGAATTTCTTGATTCGCACGAAGGAACTGGAGAATTGGTCAGACATATGGACGGGCCATTAAAAGAATACTTAAAGAAGGTAGACGACGGAAATACACTAATTATGTTGGTCAGTGATCATGGGAATCACATGTCTGAGTGGACAGTTCTTTTACATAGTTTTAGAACTTAATTGCACCAAGAAATGGCTCTGGCTATGCTATTCATTAAATTTCCAGTAAAAATAATTTTATGACTGAAATATAAAAAAAAGAGATAGATATAAATCAATAAAAATTTATCACTATGGCTAATTTGCACTACACGTTGAGATAAATGACAGGGGAATAATTGCCTGTGCATAAAGAATTCCCTTCCTTATTCCAACCAGTTGACTCCAAACTTGACTGCTATACTTCCATTATTAACTTATCAGGGAATTACTGTGGGTGTAAAAACATTAATTGAATAAAAGTAAAAGTTATTATTTTGCACTTAAAGTGCAGTAACTTATATGATAAATCAAAATATCTTATTAATAATATTATTATAAACTACCCTAATTGTTTATTATTACACAACTTTATATATGTATGTATATATTATGATAAAATAAATTGAATATTGGTCATATTTACTTAATAATATACACATAGAAGAAGTATTGTTTTTATCAATATTATTCAACACCTATTAATTAATTAGCTAATGAATTATTTAATAAAAAACAGGAATAATAATTCTCATAAATATAGAAAAAGCAAATCAATGATAAAATAAATAACCACACTATTATAAAAGTCTCAACTAAAATAAACAAAATTTGTAACTCTGTGTTCTTAAACTATCATTTATAATTTCAGTTCGCTCCCCTATAATTTTGAAGGGTTAAGTCCTGGACTAAATCAAGAAAATTCACAAAAGTTAAGATTTTTTGTTTAGCAAACAATAGGAAATGATATATAAGATGGATTTGCAATGGCTTATTCTAATTTGATTTAAGCCATCGCCTAAAAGGACATGGATTTCCTTTATTAAATATTGGAGCCCAAATTATATAGTACCTTAAAATCGAGTCTTTTAGAATACGATTCAGTAGAGTAATTTTAACAGAATGTGTCATGGATTAACAACGATAATTAGGCCTAAAGTGACTCTAATTCTATATAAAATAATAAATATATTATCGATTTTCAGGGTTCAGAAACCATTGACCCTTATAACAGTATAGTCTTTGGATCTCTAGATTTCCATCACGGAGTAAATTTCGAAAGAAGCAAAAATGGGAATTTAAGTGGGTAAAAATAGCAAATGAACATGTTTAATTTTGCCAGCATTAATTTTTACGGAATGGGATCGTAAAATTTCCTTACTCAGGCTCCCACCAGGTATTTATTTATTTATTAATTTGTTAAGTATCAAATGGGTTTTATGTACAAATTTATTCATTTTTTTTTCTTTATAGACCTATTGTAAGACTAGATACGTATTTCAGATCGAATTTAAAATTGATAGTTAAGGACCGAAATGGTAATATTATTCAGGGAGATACTGATGCCGAATCCTAATAAATACATAAAGTTAGATTTGAAACTGACCCAGGCGATGAACCTTTAAGTAAAACCAACTTATTCTAATCATTCTTTCAGTTGTAAGCTATGGGCGGCAAAAACATTAATAAAGAACAAATGTTCGCCGATTTATTTTTGGGGAAAAATTACGATTGGAAAATTGTAGATATTGATAATTCTTTGAATGGAAATGAATTTGATTAATGAAATAATAATAAGTGATTGCAAATTTTTTAATATAATTTTTTAACCCATTACTCATTAACACTATACTACCAAATAAATTATATAAATTATGTACATTAAGTGAAAATTATTAAAATAATAAAAAAGTCAATCAAAATCAGGAAAAAATTACAATATAATTTTTATATTTTACAAATAAACAAATTACATAAAGATTTTTATAAAATATAATCATTTAATATATTACACGGATTATTTATATTTGTAAAGTAGTAATATAGAAATTAAAATCTTTGAAATTGTGATTTATAGCATATATAGAGTTCTTTGCTCACAATTTACTATGTTTATTTAAAGTTAAGTTTTCCTTTAGGATTTGCAAATCTTGCTTATCAAATGCAACTTCTAAAACTTCTTCAATTTTTTAAGCGTAAACAAATCTAAGTAATTTATAATAATTTAAAAATAAATTTTTTTCAAAACTAAATATAAAGCATACTTAATATTTTTATGAATTTCTTCACTAATTTCCTTTGTATCTTTTTTGTTTTTGAAGGGCAATATAATTCTAAATTAAAAAAATAAATCAATTAATTAATAACGCAATAATTTTATAAGATAAAACTAAATTTACGTTCTAATTCCAGAGGCATAGGCGGCCAAACACTTTTCCTTTATTCCTCCAACGGGGAGAACCATCTTTAAAACATATTTTAAAATAAATAAGTATAGAAAATATAATGAATGTTATAGTTTTACTCCCTTAAGAGATATTTCTCCAGTCATAGCTATATTTTCTTTTGTTTTAAGTCCGGTCAACAAAGAGATAAGTGCAGTACAAATAGTAATTCCTGCAGAAGGTCCCTTTTATAATTAATAAAAGTTCATTATGATATTGTACTAATATTTTTTGAATAATAAAGAATTACATCTTTAGGAATAGCAGCTGCTGGGAAATGAACATGAATATCAATTTCTTCGAAGAGATTCTTATTCACGTCAAGTTAAGCTATTCTTCCTGCATTGGATCTAATCCATCCCAGTGCAGTTTTAACACTTTCTTTCATAACATCTCCCAACTGTCCGGTTATTTCAATTCTAAAAAAAATAAAAATAGAATAAAATGTTTTTTTTAATTTTTTTTAATTTTAATATTACCTTCCTCTTCCTTTGCTCATCGAAGATTCAATTACCAATACTTTTCCTCCAGCTTAAGTCCAAGCCATTCCGAGAGCAATTCCTAATGAAATAATTAATGATAAGTTGGTTTAAATTATCTTATTTAGCAAAAAAGAATTCTATTTACCTGGCTGGTCTATTCTGTTTCTTAATTCATCATTATCATAGATTTCTACTCCTAATACATCTCTCACAAATTCTTCATCTACTGTGATTTTTTAAAAGGTTTCTACCTACTATTATTACTATTACTACTACTATTATTATGGAGTTTCATTTTAATTTTCATTCGAATTATCAGGTCCTATTTTTTTTAATACAATAGGATTGCTACTTTGCTGTTTTTTTAATTAATCATTGCTTTCTTTGGGTTATTCTGGTTGCTGCTATTGATACAAATGACTATTTTCTTATCTATGCTTTGTATATTTTACAGCGACTTTTCTGCAAACTGCTCCAATATTCCTTTCCAATTATCTTACTCCTGCCTCCCTCGTATAGTTTTGAACTATTAATTCGGTAGCTTTCGGCTATATTTAAATGATATTGTCATTTAATCCATTTTCAGTAATTTATCTAGGAATCAAATATTTAGTAGCAATTTCTTTCTTTTCCTTTTTTTTTTTTATTTTTATTTTAATTTAATCAATTTAAATTAACATAATTTAATTTCAATTTTACCTCATTCGTATATCCAGGAAGCTATATGATTTCCATACGATCTAGTAAAGGAGCCTGAATAGAATCCAGGGAGTTGGCAGTCGCAATAAACATAACTTAACTAATATCGAAGGGTTATGCTAAATAGTGATCGGTAAAAGTGGAATTTTATGCTAATTTTTAGATAAAAGAAAAAAAAATTAATACAAACAAAATTTACTAATGTTTTTAAGTTACCTGGATCTAAGACTTCCAAAAGCGCACTTGAGGGATCTCCTCTCATATCTCCTCGCGTTATTTTATCAATTTCATCCAACAAAATCACCGGATTCTTACTTTTCACCTTTTTCATGGCTTAAATAAAGACTCCAGGCAGAGCTCCAACATAGGTTCTTCTGTGACCCCTAACTTGCGCTTCATCTCTAACACCTCCCAAGGCAATTCGTTCAAAGTTTCTATTTAGACTTTCGGCAATTGATTTTCCCAAAGAAGTTTTACCGACTCCAGGAGGTCCTAACAGGCATATTATTGATCCTTTGGCGTTTCCTTTTAAAAACCTGACAGCTAAAAACTCCAGAATTCTTTTTTGACCTTTCATAACAAAAAAATTATAAAAATTATTAAACAACATTTTTTTTATTATTTTTACAATGTCCAGTCCTGAATGATCTCTGTTTAAAATTGATTCTGCGTACTTTAAATCCAACCTATCGTCAGTTGTTATATTCCAGGGCAATTCCAATATGGTTTCAATATAGGTTCTGATAACATTTGCTTCTGCATTTTAACCTCTCAATCCCTTCAACCTTTTGAATTCCTTCATTACTTCTGTGAATATGCCTTCTGGCAGGTTGGCTTCCTGAATTTGCTTTTCTAACTTCTAAAGATCGTCTAAATCTCCTTGTAATTGATTTCTTATAACGCTTGAAAGGTCATATTCTTTAGACGGTTGCTTGTTGAATTAACTTCTAACTTCCTTTTCCATTTCATTTCTTACTTTATTTTCCATCTCATTGGCTGTTTTCAGTTCGTCATTCTTTTTGTTCATCAATTTGAGAAGCATTTTTATTCTATCTCTAAAAAAAGCCATAAAATAAATTATATTAAATAAAACACATAAATAAATAAATAATTCTATATTAATTTGTTTATTATTTACTCTATGTTGTCTACTTATAACAAAACAAGCTTTTCTCCTAAAGAAACATCAACTAATCCACACATAGTAAACACCAATTTATTAATGCTTGTTTCTTTTTCTAATTATTATTTCTTTAGTAAAGCAGCATCTGATTTCATTATTATTCCTAAATAAGTTTTGGCCATAGCCTTCAATTCTTGGAGAATACCCTTACCAGAGTTTAGTTGCTTTTCCAAATTTGGTGATATTTCATCTGATAAGAGTTCTACAGTGGCTAAATAATATGGGGAAGTTTGCTTAAACTCTTTAACTCTAAACCTATTTTTTATTAATTTTTAATTAAAAATTACTTATTTATACAAACTTTATTTTTCCATTATAATCATTTGTAAGTAAAATTTGTTTTAAAGTTATTACCTTCCGAACGCTAGTCCTCCATAGTATCTAATTTCTCTAGATGTTCTAGAAAGATCTCTTTAAAAGGTATAATATGTTTTTTCTTCTGAATTAATTTTCAAAATAGTTCCATATCTTGACAAATTTTCAATTACTTGAATTTAATCTTTGTGAGTAATATCATCAACAATATTGACTAAACCTATTAGACTATTGAATTTCTTTGCTATGAAAAAGAAAATGTCAAATATATTAACGATATTTAAAATAAGCAAACACATAATTAAATCATAGTGTTAGTAGTAGTATCATAATATGAATATTATGGCAATACTTCACTATTTTTTTTCAAAGAAAAAATCTTTTAATTTAGCCAATATTTAATTCCTTGATTGTATTTAAATAAACATTCTTTCAAAAATCTTTGATAATTAAATCTTTTCTCAATTAATTTTTCTTTTAACGAATTTATATTAAAAAATTACGATCATAGTCATAAGTATCGGGAATTCTTATATTGAGACTTTGGTACGGGAATATAACCTTTTTAGAAACTGGCAAGATATAAAGTTAAAATTACTTCATTAATATACGGCAGGTATTATTATAGTTTTGAATTTGTTTATATTTATTTTTTTGCTGATTAATCAATTTTTATTAATTTAATATAGAGTTGATGTAATATTAATTCGTGTTTAGCGTATAATCGAATTATCACAATATATGTAGAATCATTCCACAGAAATTCTTGATAAAGTCGCACATCTTTATATTCTTTTTAATTTTTTATTATTTCTGAATGTGTGAACCTTCCAGAATAATACATAGTTTGCGTATTAATTTTGACAATTGATTTAGAATATTAATTTTATTTAAAATGATCTAAAATAAGCCAAAACTGCATTTTATTAGGTTCTTTTTTACTTACATTTAACTATTTGCATTCATAAAATATATTTATTAAACTAACTGTAACATTTGCATTATTTGTTTTATTAAATTTTTTTTTTAAAAAAAAGAGATTTAAAATTTAATTATGTATAAATATAATAAATAATAAAATTTATAAGATTAAATTAATATATTTGTTATTAATTAAATTTTCAATAATAAAAGGTATCTTTTACTTTATTACTTATTTCTTCTTCTTCTTTTAAGCATTTTCTAATGTAAATAATGTATATTAAAAAATTTAAAAAAATTAAATATTTGAATATTACTTAAATTTATCGAGTTTCTTAGCTAATAAATTATAAATTTTTAATTTTTTTTTAATAACCGCATCTAAATTTTTAGCATATTCATCAATATCATAGTCCATAAATCCAACGCCCTAAACATTTGATATTAATTCACTTTCCTAAGTTAACAACTTGGCATCTTCCTAAATTTTTATATTAAAATTAGTTATTATCATTGAATGTTAACAACATATTCAATGTATAATGTACTTTAATAGCTGCCATATGAGAAACAAATATTTCTTACTGTTGATCAAGTATATTCCCAACTTTATCATGAAAATCGAAGAATTCTTAGCTGACCTTTTCCATTTTTAAAGTTTCTTTCATGCATCTTACATCATCTTTGACTCCTTTGACTGAAATAGTTACAAAATTCACTTATAATAACAGAATTTCTGAGTTATTAATATTTTTTACCTTTGGGACTGTCAGGAGATTCGTCATCTGAATTATCCTAAGTTGTGTTTTGCTAACTACCATTATTTGAATTTATTTTCCCTTTATTTAAGTTACTGTTTGAAGGTTACTTGGCCTATATAGGGGGCCTTGAGTTATTTCCTTCAGAATGAGACGGTCTTTTTGCATTATTATTAGTAGCCGGAGCTTATTTTTCAGCTAAATTTCCACTACTGGGTGCTTTTTATTCCTTACTATTTCTTGGACTGCTTTATTTATGGAAAGCATTAGGTTTTTTTTAGGCAACTTATTCTTATTAACTATTGTTTTAGTTCGAAGAGCTTTGGGAATCTTATTAGCTTCTAATTGGAGATTCTTTTCTATGGAAATTTTGTTTTTGCTCTTCTTATCTATTTTATAATTTCATATTTAATAAGTTTCGTCGCTATGAATAGAAAAAAATAAGAATGTTTACTATCCTGATGAAACCTTTTAGGGCTTTACAGGTGCAGGTTGGCTGGAAACATTATTGGCTTTTATAATTACAGGAGTTTTTTCTTTAAGTCTGTCGACATATCTAATAAAGAAGCAAACAAATAAATATAATTCTATTTTAAATATTAAAATAACAAATTACCTTAATGTATTAATGGTGTGGTCTGCACTACTTGATCCAGGAGAAATACAGGCAATCATAATGATTTTAGAATTATTGGATCTACTTTGGAATGAATCTCTTAATACCAAAGTTAATTTAGAAGCTCTGAACGGTATATGAGTAGCTCCCTGGTCCATGGATCTTATACATTCCTTAAGGGCTAGTAAACTCTTATTGATTTCAGCTCCTTCCAACCTTCGTTAACGATTATTACTCTAACAATCTTAGGCTCTTTCACTTCCCTTAATGAGTAAATTAATTAAAAAAATGGTAAAAAAAATAAATATAAATAATTAAATTACTGCCAAATCGACCAAGTAAACTTTTCCGACCTATTGCTCATTTTTGTCTTTTAAAGTAATTGCACAAATAGCATGAGATCTTGATGAGGTGTCGTTCGCTAAAGTAGAGTGTGTTCTATTAAATCGATCTATATATTTTAGATCACAATATTATTATATAAACACTTTAACAAATCAATCTTTACGTTCTAACACTGTTTCCATATTCTATTTATTTTTGCAATTCTCCTACATTGGAAACAGCAATTTCTTAAAGTCCTTATATTTATACATTGTTATTTTTATCTTCAAGAACTACAAGTTAAGCCTTATTGTTTAGTAAATCATGCAGTCTAATAAAAAAATTACATTTTTAGTAAATTAATAAGTCTAAAAATAGTGAAATTTTTAAATACCTTCCACCGTATATTTCAAAGAAGGATATATAAGGAGTTAGTTATTTTTAAGAGTATTTAGAATTTAGCAATTAGAATAAATCATTGATAAAACAATTTTAAATCCCTGTCATGGTGAACGTTTTACCACTTCCTGTTTGTCCGTAGGCAATAACAGTCATAATCCCTCCATTGCACATTAATTCAATCATTGGTTGTAAAGAATATGTATAAACGTCTTTATTGGCCTCATCATAATTAAATGTATTGTCAAAAGTAAAATCAGTATTTTCTACATATCTTGGTTATAAAAATAAGAAAATCATTCGATTATTTTATGCATTTTTTTTATTTTTTCGTAAATATACTTTGTAATTCCATCGACTTTTGTTTTAGGAGCGTGCACTCTTATTGAAGGATTTGCACAACTAATACAATCAATTTCCCCTTTTTGCTAAAGTATAAAAAAGATAAATTATTATGGGGAAATGGCTTGAGACTAATTCAGTGTATTATAAACATTTTATTGATTTTACTTCTTCTTTTTGGAACAAAGGTCTTTTTCTTACGCATACACATAATCTAACATTATTGGCAGGAATATGATTTTAAAAAAATTTTTCCTTAAATCTTTGAAAAAAAGATTAGGTATCAAATAAATGTGTAAAAAATTATTTTAAAAGTTTAAAAATTAAAAACTAATTATTTGTATAAATCAATCAAGATAGTATTATATGTAAAAGAAATTATTCTAGCTATATTTGTTATCTTAAAACATACCTATTTTGGTCTATAAGTTATTCAAAATCTATGTCAACATTTTTACCCTGCAGTTTATTCAATTATTCCTTTTCAGCTTTTTTTATTTTTTTTAATCCATAGCCTGCCTTCTTTCTTCTCTAGCCTTTTCCATCTTGGCAATATTTTAGACTACTTTATCTTGTTTCTTATTATTCATTTTCTAGCTTTATTTAGATAAGTTTTATCTTTTTAAATAAAAGTTTTTTTGTCTGTATTTTTTTTTTTGTTTTTTTAATATTTTAATTTTAATAAGTATGTGTTTACAACTTATGGTTTTTTCTTGCTTTTATTTTTAAAATATTAATAAAATTAAATACATAATTTTTTATGAAAAACTAAAAGGAAACACATCGTAAGTGTACATTCTCATCAAAATAAAATTACAATTTATTTAAATTTACTTATATTCTATTTAAATCACAATAAATGCCGAAATTAAATTATATAATATTAAATTTTTTTGACGTAGTGTTTTTTTTAATTTAAATGCAATAAATAAATCGGGTTAACCTATATAAAAGTAAAATTTATATAAATATCTATTCTTTATTAATATATTAAAAAAATCAATTCAAATAATTTTTTCAAGTTCGTTTGCATATATTAATGATTTCTTAATAACGGTTTGGGTATCGAATTATGAGGTGTCTTTAGCTAACTATATTAAAAATATTGTATTATTTATATTTTATACATATATAATTTTAAATTTACATGCTAGAATAAAAGAACGTCATTTTAAACTATCCATTCATATCCATTTTCCTATAAATTTAAAATAATTTATTTATTTTATAAAAATAAAATGCATATATGTGTATAGATTTATACTTAGGCGGGCTCAACCTATTCAGCCACAAATTATTATAATTCCTAAAGAGATCCTAAATTAAAGATTTTAAGGCTTCGGATACATTTAATTATGAGTATGATTTCTCTGAACTTCTAGCAGTTTCGTATCTATTTTATTGATTTTTATAAGTCAAATTCTAAAATGATAATGTGATATATTTATTAACAATTCTTACCTAATTGTATGAATAATTCTATCTAAAAATACATTTAATTAAGGTAAAATGGAATTTTATTTAGAGTTTAAGACTTCTTAATAGTTTCCTACTGTAATAGATCTCTCTATGTCGAGAACAAATTTAATGTATTTATTGGATAGTCCTTCAATGGGAAGTAATTCTAAGTAAGTGTGGAATTCAGCAATTCTGTATTTTTATTTAATTATATTATAAATTTGCATTTTTTTAAATATAATATATTAAAGCTTTATCCATTTTATTATTTCTTTATTTACCTATTGTAAGAAAGAAGATATAATAAATATAAGGAAACAAACTGACTTTAATCTTGAGAACTTGGGAGTTATGGGAAATTTTCATAAAATACTCTTAATCTCACACTGGCACTTTCAAATTCTTCGATATTTTTTGTGCCTAAACTGAATAATACGTTTAATTCAGCAAATTGTCCTAATTTAAGATATAATAATTTAAAATAAACCATTTATTTTAAATGCAATAATTTAAATACTTGCAGCTTTAATTTCTTCGATATTTGCACTTTTTATAGGTTGGGTTAAGTATTCAAATTAAAAGGTAAGAACCTATAAGTTAAAATTTATTTTAAAATTATATATTTCTTATTTCTTAATATGTAAATATTCAATTTTAAAATACTTTATTTTTCTAAATTAATTATCTAGTATTTTCTCCAAAGTTGTTTTATTTTATCGACTAATCTATTTATTAGTTATTTTGAATAGCTTATTATAATATTGACATGACTAAATTTATTAGAAAATGGATTAAAGTAATTCTGGTTTTGTTTTAAAACTAGTTGCGAAAATGATTATTATTTTTTTATTTCAAATTAAAGAAATATATTATTATATTTTAATTAATTATATTAATAGAGAGAAAATAATAGATTGAAAGACTGTGTGTAACTCAAATATTACAATTATATTATAACTTTATATGGAGATTTTAACACTAGATCAGATTACATCTTATATAATTTGATGAAACCCTATAGTTTTATTGAAAATTGTCTATGATTTAATTTACTTTTATATAAATGTTTTAATTACAAATCTTTCATGTTCAATACCATTTTTCATGCAAAAAATTTTGATTATAAATAGAATTATAATTCCAAAACAATTTATTTTTTTATGGTATAAACATTAGATTGAAGGTTATTAAATATGAACTATTTAAAGATTATGATAATTAATTATTCCTAATTTTTGCTTAAATTATCTAATTTTTAGTTTAATTAATAAATTCCTAATAGGGAATTGTTTTGTATATTATATATATAATACTTTGATTTAAAGGAATAATAAGTAGTCATTTAACATATATAATTAAATAAATTAAAAAATAAAAGACTTTGTAAAATTTAAGAAGTATTAAAAAAATTTACATAAATGGGAGCTAAACAAGTTAAATCTGAAGTAAACTAATAGAAAATTTAATAATTAAAAGCGGCTTTTTATATATATAAAATGATATTAAATTTTCTTTTAGTTATCTCCAGAATTAGAAAAGAAAGTAATGGCAGTATTTAAGTCAATAGATACAGATAACTCCGGAACTATTGATAAAGAAGAAACTTTGAAATTTTGGTAAATTATTATAGCAAAAATCATAGATAATACCCTGATAATGAATTGATTAAAAATTTTTCCTTTACTACAAAGTTAGAAATTAGTTATATTAAAAGAATCTTAGTTTTTGGTTATTTTACTAAATAATTTAAATATAAATATAAATTATATTTGTTACTTAAAAAAAATATAAAGGAATATAATAATTTAATAGGAAAGCAAATTACGCAAAATTAAATACTGATGAATTATTTAAAAGTGTAGATGTTGATAATAATGGTTCTATAGAAGCCAGCGAATGGTTATAATTTTGGAATGAAGTAAAAAGAGTAGGACATACTGAAGAAGAAATAGAGGAAGAAGTAAATTTAATTATTTTATAAAAATCCATAGTATATTAGAAATCTAAATGTAAATTCATTATTTTTCAAGCTTGAAAACTTAACTGAAGGATTTTCATGGGTAAGTTTTGATAAAGTTGACATAGTAAAAAATGAAATTGAGTTTTATTATAACATAAGATTTTATTAATAGTATTAAATATTGACATCGTATATTTCTAATATTTAATTTAGATTATAAATAAAATTACTAGTATATTTTAATAATTTATAGATTTCTATATCAATTCTGTTTTAATAAACCTTAACTTATGTTCACATTTATAAAAATATATTATTTTACACTATTTTATGAAATCAAAATATTTAATGTTTGATATTATTATTTCCACTAATTTGAGCTTCAATCCTATCAAATTTCAAATAAAATTTATTTATAGAATAAAAAAACGAAATAAATAAATAGAATAAAATTCTTTTCAAGTAAAAATAATATTTTTGATTTTGTTTTGTTTTGTTTTCGTTTCTATTAAATTTTTTCAATATTTATTTTTATTTTATTATGATTTATTATTCTATTAGTCTATAAATAAGTAAGTAAACATTAAAGTAATTTAAAAATATTTCTATAAATTTATAGAGGATCAATTAAGTATATTTTCTTCATTAAACCTTTTACAACTTCAATATTAACTTTTCTATCATTAAATTATATTAATTCATTGTTCTGATTTGTTTTTTTAGTAAAGCTTAGCTTCAAGATCAAAAATTTCAGATCTTAAATTATTTTGATATTCTTAATTGATTTCCATGGCTCTATTCCAAGCTCTTCTAGCAATAGGAGAGTATTCAAGTCTTTCTTCTAAATCTTTTCTATATTAATATATGCAATCATAAATACAAATTTTATAATTTTTTATACAAATTATATTAAAACTCTCTTCGTATTTTAGTACCTTTTTCCTAAAATGTTGTCTTAGGCATCTAATTTTCCCTTAGATATAAGTCCAAAGAAGGGAAATCCAACGATGGCAGCACTCCAGAAAACTCTAGGACCTCCACTGGCGGTAGCTCTTTTTCTTCCATACCAGCAACCCATCATTATTAAGATATTAGTTCCCCAATCTAATGGTAAAAAATTAATTATAAATAGACTCGTACACTGTATTTTCTACTAGTAACAAAAATAATGCCAATAAAAAGTAGATTTTATTAAAAATAATGCCAATAATTTATATGAACTATAATTGCTTTGTAATTATTATTATATAATGAAAAACTCATCTTATGTATCTTATTAATGAGTAGAATAATTTCAATTTTGCCATTTGTTCTTATAAAAAATAATTTAATTTGAATTAATTATTATTTATTCTCTTATTTTTTATAACTCTCATTATTTATTGCTAATGAATACAACATATTTTTCTCAAAGTTATTTAATATGAGTATTGCTAAAAATAACTCAAATAATTTTTAATTCCGTGCTATTTCATTCAATTTTTAGCGTTTTTTCTTAATTTAACTTTGCAATTTTATCAATTATTTTACATAAGTTAGTGTGAGGATTAAGAAAATCAGGAATAGGTCTAGGCTTATAAGCTCTTAATCCTTTCAATGCTAAATGCTATCTTTATTCTTCAGTAATATCGGGATATGCGAATTCCATCGATCTAATTTTTATTATTTTATTTCTAATGAGTTATGAAATGAATATGGATTATGAATTAATAATATTTTAATATTCCTTGCTTTATGTATGTATATTAAAATTAGTGTTTTACTAACCAATCAATCAATCAATCAATCAATCAATCAAAACTTTATTAGTTGTAATACATGCAATTTTAAAAGCGAAATAATAAATTAATTAATATAAGTAAGTTTTTATGAACGAAGAAAAGTAACAAAAAGGAATTGTTTGATACACAATATAAATAATTCAATATATATACAAAATATCAAAATAAAGTAATAATTCAATAAATAATTAAAAGGTATAATATAATAATAATAAAATGCCTATTGAACCTACTTAAGCTAAACTCTGGTTTGAAACCGAGTAATAATAAGTAATAATAAATAACCAAATTTTTAAATAAAAAGATATTACACTCTGAAATACTCTATTTTATTATGTCGTATACGAATAAAGTATTAAATTTTTATATTTTACATTACAGCAAGAATATGATGATAAGATGATTTCAAACATCGAATTGAAATCAACTGATTTTGATGATGAAAATTTCTCTCCCGTTTTCAATAGAGCCACTCAAGAATTCTTTTTGGAACCTTCTGAAAGATTTAGAAATGATATGACCAAAGTACCTAAAATAAAAAAAATTATTAATTGCCTTGTGATTTAAATAAAATACTTTAAATCTTTAAATTATTTCATTAATTATCTACTCAACCGAAGAATTAGTAAAAAAATAAAAACCAATAGATGAATTAAATTACAAAAATTGTAGAAATAAACTATATCGTTTTGCAAATTAAAAACAGAATACAGTTTTTTGCAGATAAAATGAAATTTAAATATTTATATTGTGCAAGTTGAGTAGATTATAAAAAAAACAATTGAAACAATTAAAGAAAATTGTTAGATAATTATAAAATTTAAGAAAAAAAAAAATAAGGGCAGAAATTTATAACTATAGAGACTAATAATATATTATATCTTTATATTTATATGTAAATATTATTTAATAGATCGCCGCCCCCATGAAAAGCGTAAACTTCTCTTAATTGATCGACAGATATATTAACATTAAACCCGATCACTCTTACTACAGAAATGCCACCATTGATAAATTTATTGGAGGATTCGGAATTGGATATTTGTTCTTAAGAGAAGTAAAAATTTCAATTTATCATATACATTTTTTTATTAATAAAAAATCTTAAAATCTAAAATTTCCTTGTACAGTTACCCGTCAGAAACTTCTACGCCAGATGTTTCATTATGTACGTATTCGCTGCCAAATTATTAGACCATTTACACTCTCCCTTCCCCTTCTTTGGATCCAACGGAGATATTGTTGCTGCTGCCGATAGATGGGCTCAGTAAAATATTTTATTTTTGATAAAAATGGTTTAAAAATTAACCTTTTTTTTTTTAAATTTATATAGCTGGGATCTCAGATGTTACGATAATGTCTGGAGAGCTTTAAGATTTGTCGAAATTCCTTCCGTAATGAACAAAGTTAGAGAAAGCAAAGTCTGGTACGGAAAATAACCCGGACACTTATTAAGAACCGACGTTTGGTTCGTCCCCCACTACTTCTCTGCCCCCTTCAGAAACAAAAGATCAGTAAACTATATCCACAGTTATGATTATTATTTTTAAAAATTTTAATTTTCTATTTAAAATATAGGTTGGTTGGGATGGTACTTAAAACATGCCTTTACACAGATTGGCCGATCCTAAACACAAAGATTCTTACATGCTCTAATTCATGTGAAGAAATTAATTATATTTTGTTTATTTAGTACAGGATTACTTTTTTTACAATGTGTTTTTTAAAAGAATATAAACCAAGAAGATATACATTAAGAAATAACTAAAATTTTTTACTTATATATATACTAGTAGTAGTTAGAAAAACTCTATATTATTAGTGTATTTTTGTAATTCGAAATTTCAGATGATAAAAATATAAAACGAATAAATAAAAAAAAAATTCCCTATTTCTTTATTTAAATTTAATACAAAATTATATGAACAAATAAATAAATAGATATAAAATAGGTATAGTAGTTTATTATAAATATAATAATAATAACAAAAAATTTATTCATTCATTCATTCTTGAAATTCTGATTCTGGAATTTGCAATTCCCCTTTGAACAGGGACCTAGCTGAGCCTTGAAACCCAACTTTTGAAATTTTCCACTGGTTTGTAGTGCCATCCAATTCAACTCCAGCCATTATATTCATCACTCCGGATCTATTAGCGAAGTTAATTTCCACTTCTTAGCACTGATTTATCATTTTAGAGTCAACATCTCTTTTTAAAAATTATGCAGCAATTGTTCCAGGAATTCCAGCACAGGCAGCCAAACTCATAGCTCCAGTAGCTGTAAATGCATGGTGCAATTTCCCCATGCTTAATATTCTGGCCTGGAAGTCAAATTTTCCAGACTTAATAAGTTCTCCAGAAGCGCAACTATAATCTTTACCCCCTTCAGATAAAAATGATATTTTTGGTGTGGCCTGACGGTTGTTGTGAATATCTAATACAGAACTTCCCAGACCCATTGCCACTGCTCCCACACACCTAATTTCTTCTAATTCCTTCATTATTTCTTCGTCCGTTATACTTGATTCTTGGCCGGTCAATCCTAAAAAGTTAAATAAAATATTAAGCAATTTAAATTATTAACTACTCATTTATGCACAGCTACCTTGGATATCCTTCGCTCTAATGAATATCGTTGGATTCCCCACATTTACAAGGGTTGCCTCTATGGTTTTATTTTACTTGGAAATGGTTCCTGAATAAGTCAACTTATCTACTACATTGTTCGTAGGGAAAATTTGTTCTTTTTAATCATAGAGTAATTCTATCTTGATTTCACTTCCTGCATTATTTAAACCTGCGATTCTAAAATCTCCCTCCACAAGTGGATATCCATCAAGACACTTGATTTTGGTTACCATTTTTTGCTTAATGTTTTCTTGGTATATCTACACTGCAATAGTTTCCAAACCCTTTTTTTTAAAATCTTTATGAAGTTCTTCTTTCAGTAAATCCTACTCAACAGCGAAAAGTCCAGCCTGTTGTAAATATGAATTTTATTTTTTTGATTCAATTTTTTATTTTTTATATATAAAATTTAAATCTTCAACATACAGCTGCACTTAGGTTTCCGCAATTCCCTGAAAAGTCAATTTTCGAACCTGTAACTGACAAAGCACCGAAATTATAGTTAATATCACAATCTTATCTGTCTGATTTTGAAATTATAGCAACTTTGCTAGTAGAAGAGGTTGCAGCGCCTAATCCATCCATATGATTTTGGTATGGATCAGGAGAACCTATTCCTCTCAAAAATATCCTTTCTTGTACTTTAGGAGAGTATTGTTGTATGTTATCTTTCAAAAAAATAATCCTTTAGAGGTGCAACCCCTCATAAATACAGCTTTAATTGATCTCTACATTAAATGTATTGGTTTGTTAATTTGTTAGATACTTTGCAACTTTATTTTCTTTAAATTTTTTATATTAATAGATAAACAATAATTGTGTAAAGAATTAATCATTGTGCTGTGAATAATTAAATAGTAAATTATAAACTAACAATAATAATAACTCAATAAAGAAATTAAATTACTATTAATATAAATTATGAAAAATAAAAGTATAAGAAAATTAAGTAACTCCATTTCTTTACTTTCTTAGTATTGAAATTAAATATTATATATATAAATAAATTATATCAAACTTTAAGCTTTTTCTTTAATGTTTCAGTTTCTTCATTAGTTAAGTCATTTTTTACATCAAAAACCCCCAACATTAAATTCTAATAAGTTTAATAAATATTTACTTATATTTATTAAAATAAATTATTTGAATTAATTTTACCATTTCTATAACTTAATTTTTTAAATCTATTTTCTTTTAAGGTTTTTCTCTTTTTCTTTTTAAATCATCATTATGCTCTATATTATCGTTATTATCTTCGTTTTCTATACTGGTTTATTCGTTATTATTTTCACTATTACTTTCTTAAGCTTAATTATCTTCTTCAGTGTTTTCATTTTCATCTTCGCTTTCATTCTCACTTTCGCTTTCACTTTCACTTTCGCTTTCTTCAGTTTCTTCATTTTCTTCATCGATTTTATTGTTTTATGGTTCATTATCCTAATTTAAAGTACCTATTAAAGGATTTTAAATATTTTTTTTTATTGAGCTTTGGAATCTTAAAATTATTTTCAATTGAATTATTTTTCTAATTTTGTGATTCTTCCTCTTCTTCTTTAAGAGAAAAATCTATTTATTTTTATGCTAGAAGCTCTTTGTTTTTCACTAATTCTTCATTATCTTTCTTTATTTGGGGTAGAAATTATTATAGCCTATCGAATACTATTATTAAAATTAAAAGAAAAAAATTAATAACAAAGATTAAAGTCGTGTAACTATTAAACAATAATATAAATTACAAGAACTACTCTATATTGATTCATATTTTGGTTTCTCAGATTTAACTTCTTTTTGTTTATTAATCATTTAGCTAATTTAAAATTATTTTTCATTCTCAAACTTATTTTCATGATATACCCCATCGAAATAATCCTTTTCGAATCGTAATAGCTATTTATTGCTACCTTAACAAGCATTATTTTTAACTTTGCTTTCTTAGCTTTCTTAATTTATATTTACATCTTCATCTTTATTATTAGTAAAGTTTTCATTATTATATTCATTATCAACATCATTTATATTTTTTTAATTTTCTTATATTTTTTCCAATTATGCCTCCTAATCAAAATATTCCTCTCCTATAACTTCGATTAACGGTTTTTTGGTTTTGATATTGTTCATAATATAGCTATTGTATTGTATATCAGTATTGGTTTAAATTTTATTGTTTGTAAATATTTTTATTTTTAGTCTATTATATAATATTATTTTATTTTCTATTAGAAATAATTATTAGAGGTTACGAATTATATATTCAGACAAAAATAAGTCAATAGAAAGAAAGCTCAAAATTATAATTTTATTCACTTAATTATAACGAGTGATTGTAGTTATTATTATTCATAGTAGTATTTTTATATTAATTAAACTACAAAACGAGAATCAATCTCTAAAAGTAAAAATCGTATATCATAGTAAATACGGATCTATAATCTTTTTATCAATATGAAATAAACATTTTAATATATATTTATATAAAATAAAAGCAACCAATTTCATCATATATTTTTCATGTGTTTGTCTAACAATTATATAACCTGGTTTAGTAATTACATATCAGGTTTTTCATTAAACAAAAATCCATCTTCCTATAATTTAAATCCAGCCACTTCTAATGTAGTTTATCCTCCAAAAGCATCTCCTACCCTTTTTTTATATCCGGCATTTTAACTATTGATTTTTCTGAATTTTTCTTCTGTCGGGTTTTTAATTACTCCTTCTATTTAAAATAAATTTTTGAGTTTTACAACAAAATTTTTATTAAAAAACTATTCAAAATATTAATTATTTTATTATTTTGAGTACCAATGTAGATTTTTATGGTCTTTAAACATGTCATAGCTTTATCAGGAAAAACTTTTTAAGGCAACGCTGTAACAACAGATTTGATGCAATCTTCAATTTTTTCAATTTGAGATTTTTCTTTTACTTCACTTTACTTTATAATAATTAATTTAATTTCTAAAAGTTGGAATCTATTATAAAACTTATGAATTTATTTAATATTGCTTTACTTGGGCTTTCCATTTTTTGAATTTTTCCATTCCGAATCTTTCAATGTAATCTCTGTCTAATTGATCCTACATTTTTTTCTTGTCAATTTCAAATTATTATCTTTCTCTTACTTGCTACTAAACATCCCTCTTTTTCTAAGCTTCTAATAATTCATTTTATACATTATTCATGACTTTACCCATTTCTCTTCTTTTTTTTCTCTTTCAAATTCAGCTTCCTAATTTTTTCAAATTAAATGAGTTTATTTATTTTAATTTCTAATTGCTAATAAAACATATTTAATAAAATCAAATAAATATTTTATTTATTACTTCTTCTTCCTTTTCTCTCTTCATTCTTAAAGCAGCTTGCATTTCTTTGGCTCTTAATCTGGCCTTTTATAAATAAATACTAAGTAAATTTCATATTAAGTAAAAAATTAAAACTATTATACTTCTTCATCTGATAATTGAGATTTTTACTGATAAGAACCGGTTATGAATAATCTTATTAATAAATAGAATATTAAATAAACTAAAAAATGACTAATATTATAATTTTGTCATTACTATTCTTAGAAATCTTCATCGTCTTTGTGCTCTTCAATATAATCTAAAGCAGCTTCAATGGTTTTTTTGCCTTGGGTCATGAACAAAGCTTTTTCAGCAACATTTTTAGAGTGTCCCATTTCTTAAAGCTATTTGGCCATTTCTTGATCTACTAAATCAGAAACAGGTTTTAATTATTCATCTTATTTTTCTTCTTCTTATATTTTATTTTCGTTTGATTATCCTTCTTAAACATTTTAATCTTTTTATTATTATTCTGATTAGTTTTCAGAACCTTTTTATTGATTCAAAATTGTTTTTTCTATAAGTTCTTCATTATTTTATATGTATTCAATAACTTAAGCTATATCGTCAGCATTTTTTGTATTTTTGAAAGCGATTTTTGCTTTTTCCAATTCGAATCCCATATCAACCAATTATTTCACGATGGGGTGAAGTTCTTCTTCCATTATGGCTCACTTTTAATCTACTGAAAGCTATAATATTTCTTTTGATTTTATTTTATTAAGATTTTTTATATTTATTTGTGATTTCAAAATATTTATTGATTTGATAATAAAATATTAACACATTGATTTTAAAAATAAACAAATACATAAATATATTAATTAAAGCACCTTAATTAAATCAATAAAATATTATATCAGAATTGTCTTATAATATTCTTAATCTGAGTCATATATATATATTTATAAGTATTATATAGTAAATACTATTAAAATTCAATACTCTAGTAAAATTCTTAATTAAAAAAAATTTTAAGGGACAATATTAACCCAAATCAAATTATATTTTTGCTTTTTAATTATTGCGTAATATGTTCTGCAATTGGGAAAGAACAAGTCCACCCTGGACTAACAACATTTAATACGTGCATTGATCTAAAAATTAAATAAATTATTGAAATACTAATTTATAAGTATTTATTTACTTATTAAGAAAATTATTTTTCTTTTACCTTTTAAAATCAGATTCAATTAAAAATCATTTTCTAACTATCTAGTTTGCTTATTTATTAGTTAGGCTCTTATACCAGGAACAATATTTCTGTGAAAATGAGTAGGTAGATTGATATTATGTTAATCAAATATAGAAGTGAGTTTCGAAGCTTATGATATTTAATATGATTTTTTCATTTTTTAAATTTCTGATAATGCATGCTTTCTATAGAAAGCTCCCATTGTCGAATGCAAAAAATTATTATAGTAAATCATAATTATTTCAAGAAATTCAGCAAAGCTAAAATTCCTAAAATTATTTTCATATTGTTCTCTCCACAAAGCTGGAATGGCATTAGGTCCTATTTAAATGATATGAAATATATAAAAATAAAATATTGACCGGATTTTATTATAATTATTTTAGTAATTATTTATTACCTAATTTTATATGATTATCCATGGTATGAGTAAGATGTACCCCAAGTACAGTTGCCCCCTTAATAGGAGGGACCGGGTAAACTAGACTTTTTAAACCCTTTACAGACTAATTAGATTATAGGTATTATCCTTTTAAAGGAAGAATCGTATGATTTTAGCAAAACCCGAACTGATTGGCAATCTTATCTGCATACAGTCCCCCACAATTTATCACAAATTGTGATGATATATTATATTAAGTTGTTTGCGACGCTTTTTGCTGCTCACAAATGCTTACTCCATCTTTATTTTATTATACAAATCTGGTGTTTGTTAATAATTTAACATTAGAGCATTAGGACAAATCTTTGGAAAGTTAGTCAATCACAGCTACGTTACTGCCCACTTTGGTCGAGGGCGCGTAAAGTACATGGTAGTTTTTATTAAAAATATTCAGTGAAGGTTCTTATATTTTCGCCTTTTCTATTGGAATCCAATCAATATCCACCTAATTTCTATATGATTATTCCTTTACTTATATTAATCTTTAGTATTCGTCATCGTTTGTTGCAACCAAAAATTTCCCCGTATTTTTCAATGGAAGTTTATTTTCCTAAATATACGCCGTCATCATTTCATTTCCTAAATAAATTAAGTCTATTTTAGATTAGTTCTTTCTATTATATTTATTACCTCTTTTGCAAAAATCTGCCTTTAAGGAATCAGTTGAATAATAAATTCCCGAGTGGAGAACGGAACTATTTCTAGTGCTCGCATGCTGCCCCAACTACGATTCCTTTTCAAGTAAAATAATATTTTTACTGAATTTGCTAAGCGATCTAGCGATGGTAGCTCCTATAATTCCTCCCCCAATTATTAGTATATCTGTCGACTTTTATATAGACATATCAATTTTATTTTATTATTGTTTTATTTTTTCTTTTTAATAATTTAAATAATTGCGGAAAGCAATTTCATATTTTTAATGCAAAAAAAAAAAAAATTATACTAAAATAACATATTCGATTACTGTCTTTACTGTTTAATATTATGGAAATATATTAATTAATTTTATTAATAAAGAATAAATACAGAAATTTAGTATATCATATCACAAAAATAAAAATTAATTCTAGTTTGATTTAATTTACGTGATTCTGTAATTCAGATAATCACCTTATCTTTAAAATTATTCCAAAGGGCTCCACTCATAATACGGAATTTATATCACATGATACCCTAATTTTAATAGCAACTTTTATCTATAAATATCACTATAATTTAGATGTTTTAATTCTCCCAAGAGTGTTTTACTATACTTTAAACGAAGATAATTTTATTCTTCAATAAAATTCATTTGTCTTCCACCGCTATTATTGCCGTGATTTCTCCCGTTCGGTTTTTAAAATTAAGACCTTTAGTAATTATTTAGTTCATAATCGATGTAAAGTTTTTCAAACTCTTCTTTTTAGATTTATTTAGATTCCTAGTCTACTATTTTATCTTTATTTCTTTCATATTTTTACAATATTTATTACGTGCATAGAGAGAAATAGTGATCAAACCCGTTGTATTCTATTACAATATTCGGATGTAAGAGAATATCAATTTTGTAAGGACCTATTTTTTAATTTTGGAAAGCGAAGTAATTCAGGCTTTTCAAAATTTGGAAAATTTTATTTTCAGTATTAGAACTTAAAGACTGGTTTTAACTATCTAATTGAGTAAATTTTTCGTAGTACTAGTCTATAACTTTAGAAATATTATTAGGGACTTTTTAAACAGATAAATCCAAAATTTGTCCCAAAAATTCATACGATTTAAAGTGCATAAAATTTTCCTATATTGTAAATTTCGAAAATTATTTAGAATTTTGTAAAGCATTATAAATTTATTGAGCCTGGGACACATCTTTTGTGTCATACATGTAGTTTTCTATAAATTGCAGAATTTATTTATAAATTCTGAATTTAATATCAAACACTATTACTTGGTCTGCGTATTCTCCTTCTTATTAAGTCAAATCCATTACAAACTTCAAGAGATTGTGATTAATTTACTTTATTAATCCTTCGATTTCCTCTTTATATTCAACATTTTTGATATCCTTCTTAATATGTTGGGTTAAATTTTCAGATGATGTCAATATATTACTCTTTATAACTGAAAGTTGATAAATAATTTCTGGATAATATTTTAAAAAAAACTTATTGTCTCTATTTCTATTGTTTTAGGATTTATGATGAAATATATTTAATAGAACTCTGAAAAAATTGGTATCAAAATCAAATTTTACTTTTATAAATTTGAATATAACCAAAAAATTCTTAATTTATTTCAAAAATTCTTTGTTATCACTATTACTAGTTTCCATTCCCTTTTATTGACCCTTTAATTATTGCAGATTTTATTTATTGTCAACTTAATTTTAATTCTCGTAATGCAAAGAGAAGTCTCTCAAATTTTCTATGGAAAGCGCTTGTAATTCACTAAGTTAAATTATTGATAAAGTTGTTAATTTCGTGTACGGTAATATATCTTTCAAAATTTGAAATCTCTGGCTAAATAAATATTTCACGATTTAATAGTCTATATTATATCCCTGTTTTCTTGCGTGTTTAAAAAAGGAAATCATTTATTTATCTGAAAGATCTAGATATCTTTCATGTAGAATATGCAATATTTTATCTGCCTATTTCTTTCCTGTAAAATTTTAAATAAACCAATAAAATTTAAAAATTTTATCAGATACTTAAGTTAAAATTTCGTTTAATTTTAAGAATTAATTTATTTTTTTAATAATTCTATTATTTAATCCCAATTATTGATTTGTTATATTTAGTTTAGGTCTATATTATTTTTTTTCATTAAGAAAATCCATTAAATTATTCCTTGGATTTATTTCATTGCTTTGCTATGGTTGGCTAAGGAATATAATTATATGTTGAATTTCATTTCTAAAATTTCTCTGACGCATTCACAATTCAAAAAAGAAATTTAGTATAGCAATGCAAGTATAATAGTATCTTGATTTATTTTCTTAGTAATATCCATTAATGTTTTGAGCAAAACCTACTTATCTGGGTTTATTAAATCTTTATTTTAAAATAAATCTTCCTGAAATATGTTTCCCAGCTTTCCTAATTATATAATTTATTTTTTCTTAGTAAATGAACTATATCATTGACATCTTGTAATTTTTTGTTTTATTCCAAAGACTATATTTCCATCATAAATGCCTTTTCAATGCTTTAAACATTTTTATAATAAGTATTGTTAAATATATTTTATGTGATGGTAGAACTTTCATTAATGTGTTTCAGTTTCTAAAGTTATTTATTAACTATTTGTTCACTTTATCTTTTAAAATATAAATTTATGCATTTATTTGCTAGTAAAGCATATTTTATTTTAAAACATTGAAGGGAATGCAACATTTATTTTTACAAAATTAATGATTTTATCTCCTGTTTTAGAACTTTAATATTTATATTTTATATCTAGAATATTATTATACGTTTGATTAAATCTTATATATTTAGCATGTAAAGAAATAAAATAATTGTTTATCATCTAAATATAATATAAGATTATTAATTTAAAAAATTATGTAAAGAAAGTAATTTGTAAAAAATGAACTCGATTTTATTATTATTATGAATTTTTATCATTATTTTTATTTCGTCTCTCATTTTTCTATTTATTTTTTGATTTATTTTAATGTTATCTTATAAAAATCTTAATAAATTTAAAAAAAATAACTATATCATTAAAGATATTGGTGCATTTGTTTTTCTTTTAAGTTAGACCATTTTTCATATTTAGTTAAGTAGGGTCTATCTTTAACATATTCGTAGTATTCTTCAGCAGCACTAAATTTTAATAAATAATTATTCAAACAATTAATTAGTAAAATATAAGCAATTAAACTAATTTAATTACTTAGGTTCTTCTAATAAAACTTTAGCTTTAAGTTTTTCGTATCTAACTCTTTCAGGGTCATATACAGATTCATTTTCTTCGATCATTCTTTTTTATATTATTTTATAAATAAAGTCTTAATTTTCTATAGTTTAGTAAATCCTTACTTCAAATTTTATAAAACTTAAACTCTATCGTATTATAATAAAACATCGGATGCGCTAATTCTGGGGTCATCTTGTCCTTCTCTAACAAATCTTGCAATAATGTCGAATTTTTATTTTCAAAATCATTAGCTTATACAGAGCTAGTGTAATTGTCAATATTTTCTCTTTAGGTGGCCAATCTAAATAAAATTATTTTTTATGACTTCTATTAAAATTTTTAATTATTCCAATCTTTATTTATTTATGCATTATAATCTTCATTTTTTATTTATGCTTTATTTTTTGTTCATAAATATAATAGGATTCATTAAATAATTTTATGAGAAGTAGATAAAAAAACAAGCAAAATTTAAAAAATCCCCATTCTCATTATAATCCTTTATACTTCCTTGTAACTTAATATAATTTTCTTAAGTTTATTATTATATAATTACTCTTTTTTTTCGTAGTAATCTTCTAATTTGGCGGCTAATTATTCTCCTCTTCCAGGATTTAAGAATCCAAGTTATTATTCAGTTCTGAAGCTATGCGAATAATATATAAATTAATATTTTGCTGAATATTAATATATAGTATTTTGATTTGCTCATGATAGTATATTTATAGGATTTATACTTGATAAATTTGTTGACGATTCTAAAGACAGAATTTCTAATTGCCATTTAAATGATGATGATACTGTTATTAATTTATTTATGGATTGATTATTTTATTTATTGATATTATATATATAAATATGAAGTGTGATAATATATTTAATTTCTTTAATATAATCCCTTTACAAATTAAAACCATGTATTAAGTAAAAAGGGATAATATATATTATGAATTAAGTAAAGAATTCAATTTACTTCATACTAGTGGTATAAATGTGTATATAAAAAAATCTCAAAATAGTATTAAATAAAACATTTTTTAATATTTTTAAGTTAATAATTTTTATAAATATGATTATATTTGTAACAAAAAAATTTTTTTATTCATTTTATTATTTATTTTTCATTTTCTTCCCATCTATAAAAAAAATTAAAATTATTGTAGAATTAAAAATTAAAAATATACTGTTTTATACCTTTTTTTTAATTTGTAGCAAAAGATCATTTTATTATTAAAACATCGTTTTTAAGTCAGAGTTTAAACTTTTTTCTGTAATTTTAGATATTTTAGCCTCTTATGAAACCATTTAGTCTTAATTTTGTTAATTTTTTTTATTAAAACTTAGGTTATTACTTAAATTATCATATTCATTATGGGTTTATTTTAATTCTTTATCTTATTATTTAACAATTTTATCTTCTAAATTGAAGGGACTACTATTTGATGGTGTTAGTTCAGTATTTTATAAATGATTAAAAGTTCCGCTCACACTTTTATTTAAATTAATTTTGATTCCACTTTAATTTTAGAGTACATCATCTCTATTTACAACATGGATACCTTTACTAGGACTTATAGTACTCGGTCGAATTGTATTCATAGGAGACCTTTCAAAAATCACTGATTAACTAGCCTAACTATTTAATTTAATAATCATTTAGGGTTGTTTCTAAGAAGAGTCTGGATTTTCTTATTGATAAATGGTTTAGCTTGGCTAGGGATATTATTACTATTGCTAATATTATTATTAAATATAGAAATGTTAAGGGATTTGTTGTTATGATTGCCACTATTAGCTCTGCTGTACTGGAGATTTGATTGGGGATACTTTTTCGGCCACTTTAATATACTATTAAGGAATGTAATTTTGATGTTACATTTAATACTAATGATGATTACTCTACCTTGTGGGAAAATAATATTATTAATTTTGAGAATATTTTTACTATTGATATTAGTAGGGATGGTGAATTTTCATAATAGGCGATTGATAGTTCGTTTGAATAGAACAACCAGATTACATTAGCATTTTTTTATCATTAGTAGTTTGAAAAGGGTTTTAGTTTATTGACTGAGTTTAAATGAATATACCATGCTAAGATTGCGGCAAGGATTCTGATCTTCTTTCTTTTCGAGGTTAATTATGAGATTAACTCTGGTTTAAGTTATTGGGGTTTTATTGACTTATATTGTATTTTTCTTTTAATTGATCTATATCAAATTTCCCGTGATTTGTATTACTATTAAAGCTTATGAATTTATTGTCTCTTTGTTCCTATATTAGACTACCATTATTAGACTAAAATTATTAATTTTCTGTTTTATTTATATTATCTTCTTTGTTTTCCACTATTTATTTGTTGTTTCTCTTAAGATATTTATTTAAAATATAATTATAGTTTTTTAAAACTGAAAAATATGGATTTTACCTAGTTATAATCATATTCAGATTATTTATTTTCTATATTTTATTCAAGTTATTGTATTTAATTTGTCTGTTTCGCAATTTAAGAATTATAATCCTAATCTATAGCTTGTTAATCATCATTTTTTTGTAATTATTCTTTATAGAGAATCTAAAATAAAGTTAATATATAATTAAATAAATTTATGTTTAATTCATATTATATATAATTTTTATTTATTTACATTGTTTTATTATTTATATTAATAATTCTAATCATCATTATTTTAAATGTTTTACTATTATTGCTAAGATATCTTATTAATTTCCTCTTTTAATTTTTATTACTACTTTAATTAAACTTCTATTGAATTCTATAATTATTATATATTATAATTAATTATTAAATCTTTTTAATCCTAACTTAAGATTTAATTTTATTGAGATAGTATTATTTATAAAGATTAGTCAATTTTTTCATTTTAATCATTTAATGAATTTATTTGATCGTTATACCCAGTTTATTTAGTCTAAATTAAAGGAATAAATAAAATATCATTAAAGATCTATTTATTATATGCATTTATTACTTATTCTTATGTAATTTATTGAATTTGTTAATCTTATTCCTTTATTTTTTATTCGAATTCTTTATTCATAACATTAATTTTGCTTTCATAACTATCTACAATTTGCTATTCTTCAGTTTAATTTTCCTTTTTTAGTTAATTTATGTTATTATTTTATTCTTCTATGTAAAAATTGATCTGTTTTTCTAATTCATTTTTCATCTGTTTATCTTATTTTAAATTAAAAATTTACTTTAGTAATGCATTTTCTCTCTCATTTCTATCAATATTCTATAAAAATGCGACAATTGTTTTAAATAGAAATATTTTAGTATATTTTAATATTTACACTTTAAAATTAATATGCTTAGTATTGATATTGTTCTCCTATTTGCATTAGATATTATTCTTGAAGATTTTGTTACTGTCTCTAAAATTATTACAGTTTAAATTTATAATCTTCTGATTACATCATTTACTCTCTTTCACACTTATTCTAAAAATTTTGGATGTAGAACTGCATAGAAACTGAGTTTTATGTAAAAGAGTTATTAATATTATATGATTCATTTCTAAAATAGTAAATTTTTTATTAAAATTAATGAAAAAATTATAGAAAAAATTAAAGTTATTACAGTTTATTTCTCAATTCATTTTGCAATTTTTATTTTTTTTATTAAAAATTTACTTCTTATTATTCTTTATAACTTTATTTTTAATTTTCCAAGAATTCTAATTCTTTTTGTTATATAGTATTTTAATTTTATAAAGTCAATTATTCTAATACATATGTAACATAATTGTATTTTATTTATGAAATTTTTTCCTCATTTTTTAACTAATTTATTTAATTTTCTTTATTTTCTAAGTTCTATTTTATGTTTTTTTATTTGTCTAACTTAATCTAAGACAGATATTCTTAAAGTTTCTTTTAATCATTTAATTCTTTCTATTATTATTATGTATTTTATGATTCATTGCATAAAGGTATAGTATTTTCAATTTTATTTGTTAATTATTAGCTCTTATCGTTTTCATCATTAATTCTTAGTTAAGTATTTTCATTCTAATTCTTATCTTAAATTTGTTTTTGTAGAAATGTTTTTTTTAATGAATATTTTTCTAAAAAGTCTTCAGGTTCATTTATTTTATGGATATCACTACAAATATTAAATGTTTAATTATATTAATTCTATAAACTATTTTAAATTGGTATACCTTTGCAAATTAGCAGGATAATTAAATTATGAATTTTATTAAAAATTGGCTGGAGATTTGGACAATCTATTAGTTGTAGGCGATATATTCATACCTAATAAAAAAAATAATCTATATAAAGTATTTTTTATATGTATTTTATTTTAAGTGATATATTACTTGACTAAGACTAATCTAATAACTATGGTGTTTATATTGATTACTTTATAGGTAAAGACTATCTTTATTCAAAAAAATGTCTATTAGAAATCATATTTTTTTTATTCAACATTTTTTTATTTATTATTTAGATTTAATATTAGGTAGTAATTTAATAGTTAATTTATAAATTTTATTTACACACAAATAATTTAAATAACAAATAAAATATGTTATTTAACTATAATATTATAAATTCATTTAATTTATAATAAGTGCTATTATAAAAAAAGTGATTTTTATAGTCAAACATATTAAAAATAAACAAGTAGATAAATTATTTTTATTTTAAATAAATTATTATTATATGAAATCTTTCAAAGTTGGTATATAAAAATGTACTTATAAAAGTTGTATTATATTTAAAATCATATAAAATGATTTAGTTTGTGACTAAATTAGAAATACTTCTTTTTTATATACACCAGCTTAATTCAAAGGTATATATTTATAAACATATTTCATAAAACATTATAATAATTTATTTAATATTGTTGACCACAAAGAATTAAAAAAGGAAATATTAATAAATTAATTAATTAAACAAATAAATAAATAAATTAATAAAAAAAAAAAAATACAATACTATAATAATAATTTATTGATCTTATGATATTAGAAAATAAACATAAATAAAAAATTTTTATCCTTATTTTTATTATTCTAGATTTATTTTTGTAATAAAGCTACATAGATTAGACCTATGATAATTTATTATAGGAACCAATAACTAAATATTAGCTAGATTAAGAATCGAATTAAAAAGTGAAAGAAATAGTATCGTTCATTAAAAATATTGATAAACATAAATTATCAGATTAGGATTCAGATGTACTTTAATAGGATATTTAATTATAGTAATTTATTATTATGATTTTTTTTTTATTTATTTATTGATTATAACAATATAAATAGACACTTGTAAGAAATGGATAGTTTTCAGATAGAAAATTAAAATTAATATGACTAAAATGATTTAAATTTCCTTATCCCTTGCACATAGTCTACATAAGATCGGCTAAAATCAACAGTATTAGCTTTTGATACAAACTAGATTTAGGATTATAACAAATCTATAATTATTAAACCAAAAGACCAAACAGAGTGCTCAAACCTAGAATCTTAATCTTAAATTACTAAAAGAATTTCAATTTATGTAATATCCATATCAGATGAAGTTTATTTTAGTGATATCTACAATCCAAAGTAGATCTTACAATATTGTGGATTGGGCTAGATAAAAGTTGATTTTTCAGCTTGCTAGTCAAAATATTTCTCCTTTAGAATCACTTCAGTAGATATCAATCCAGACACTTTATAAAGGAAATTTGCTCACAGAAGACTTCCAATAAAGGATATTTCTTTTGAGCTGATAAATATGAATATTTTCTAAATAAATTCTTTGCTTTTTCACTCTTCCTGTAATAAACAATAATTTCTATTAAAATAAAATTTAAAATAACCTTTAATTTTTAGCACTGAAAATTAATAATGGGGTTTAAGTATACATTAATAAAATAATTCTCTAAAATATTATCTCTGAAGCTGAATCTCCCCTCAGCATTTCAAATATTAGTGATAAAGTTGATATATCTCATTCTTATTGTTTGGATAACTAAAATAAAAATTCACATGGGGGAAGCTTTTTCTTTTCCTAAATAGCAAAGCTTAGCATATCGCAATGCCTATTTTTTAAAACTGAAGCAAGTACAAGCGGAGGAGCTATTTATTGCTAACATTCTTAAAATATTTAGATTAAAGATTGTTTTTTAGGAAAAGGAACATCTATAAATGGATAGGGAGGGGCAGTATTTTTGACTAATTACACCGATATTTTCATAGAAAATATAACTTCCTACAGAAATAATGCGTAAAATGGAGGTGGTATTGTGGTTGATAAAGGAAAAAATGTCTACTTTAAAAATATATAATCAATAGGAGATTTCGCAAAAACCGAAGGTAGTTTTATGCAACTTACCAATTTCGAATATATATAGATAGTAGGTATGATTGAGTAATAAGGTTCAGCGACATAAACTGGAGTCCAATTCAGATACGGAAAGCATGCTTATGTTAAGAACTCTACTGGAATAGAAGTTATGACATATATAGGTTCAGTTCTTAGGTTCCAGGAGGTAGATAAAATAACAGTAGAGGATTCAACTTTTCTTTTATCAGGGTATCTATCTGCAGGGTAATAAATAATTAAAAAATATAAAAAATATTAAAATAAAGATTTATTAGTTCTGGTGGAGGAATGACGATTACTCATGAGTTTTATGTTACGAAATATACCGAAATCGTGGTGCGGAATAGTGTTTTTTTAAAAAATAGCGGCAAAAGAGGGGGAGGTCTATATATGGCCAGAATGATTGGTTGCAAAGATTGTATTGTTACAAACTGCCTTTTTATAGACAATAAAGCGAATAAGGGTGGAGGAATAGGGTATACTGAGGTGGAAGGTGGAAAAATAGCTTTTACAAATAATAAATTTTACTATAATAAGGCCGAGGTATTTGGAGGAGGTATGAGTAAAGAAAATATATTTAGTTTTTTTAATTTTTTTAATTTTTATAGGATTTTATTTGTATAACCTGACTAAAACAAATTAGGTACAAATCCAAAATATGCAAATGTATGATAATATTGGGAATAATTTTGGAGGGGCGTTTGAAATTTTGATGTCAGACGGACCTTTTCATATAAGTGATGTATTTGTATCTGGAAGCAAAGCTATGGTGTAAGGGGGGGCTATAATGCTTGACGATATTAACAAAATTGTGTTAGAAAATATAGAATTAACGAAAAATGAAATTTAACAAAAAGGAGGAGGATTGTCTATAATTAAATCGTTTGATATTACTTTAAAGAATATGAAAGTCCATAAAAATAGTGCTGCAAAAATGGCCGGTGGTATATATATTGAAAACAGTGATTAAGTAAATTTGGAAAAATTAGAATTTTTCGGCAATATATGTCCTTTTACTAACAGCGGAATAACAATAAAGCTTGTAAATAATTTAAAAGCAAATGATATTTCTATTTATAACAGCGAAGCGAAAGATGGGACTGGAATTTATTTAATTTCAAATAAAAATTTGGAAATTAAAAATATTAAGCTCAGGGACAATAAGGCACTTAATTTTGCAGGAGGAATTCTAGTCGAAAAATGCACAGATCTAATCTTACAAAATCTCTAGTTTATTAAAAATGAAGCAGAAAATTCTGGCGGAGGATTAGTGATAAAGAGTTCGAGTTAAGTAAATATGCAAGACATTCATTTTGAGTAAAATACAGGAAATCAAGAGTCTGGAGGGGCTGCCCTTATTGAAAGTAGTTCGGATGTAAAAATGTACAACTGTACTTTCAAAGAGAATAATGCAGTAAATGGAGGGGCGCTAGCGTTTTAATCTTCTAAGTCTTTCCAATTAAAGTAAATATATATTTACTAAAATAAGGCAGAATAGGAAGGGGGAGCAATATTTTTGCTGTAAAATCAAAATGCAAATTTACAATAAATTGATTGTAAAAATAATACAGCGTAATTTGGTGGAGGCTGCTTATCAATAAAGGAAAATAACTCTATAACTATTAGTAATTCTAATATTACAAGTAACTTTGCTGTGGAATAATAGGGAGGAGCAGTGTATATTCATTTCAAATCTGACTAAATAACTATTGAAAAAACCAACATTTTTGAAAATCAAGCTAATGAATTTGGAGCAGGGATTTATATTAGCTAATGCAAAACTGTTAAATTAAACGAAGTTCAGCTTTAGTAAAACAGTGCTAAAAAATACGGAGGAGGCGTTTTCATAGAAAGCTCGCAAAGCCTAATTATAGAAAAATCAGCTTGCATAGAGCATACAAAATTTTTAAAAGGAAGCTGTATTTATGCACAACAGTTAGAAAAATTGGAAATCAATAATTCAAACATGGAAAAAAATTAAGCCTCTTAACATGGGGGCGCTCTCTACTCCTATCTGGTAAAAGTTATTAGCTTAAATAAATCAGTTATGTCGGAAAATAGTGTGTCTACTTAATAAGCTGAGGAAGAAAATGAATAAAATTAAAAACAAAATACCCAAAACGTATCTATTGATATTTTGTCACAGAATGGTGGCTCGCTGTATATAATAAATTCTGAAATATTTTCTCTCACAAATTCAACAGTTATGAATTCCTATGCCTCTTCGCAGGGGGGAGGGGTTTTCATAAAGGAGGTTAAAAACACTAATATCCATAAACTTAAATGTAGGAATTCTCAGACAAAATTTGATATTAATTAACCATTTTATGAAAAAAATTCAGACTATTTGATCAGTTAAGGGGGGTGTATATACTATTATACAGATACAAACAATTAATAGTAGTTGTAGGAATAATAAGATTCGGATAAAGAAGTAAACAAAACAGAATACACTCATAATTTGAATATATCTGATAGTTTATTTTTAAATTGTTCCAGCTCAAGTGGAGGAGCTGTATTGATTAATCAAGCTTAAGATTAATATATTAATATTACCATATAAAATACTAATTTTACATAAAATAATGCAGACCTCGGTCCTGCTATCAGACTATTGGGATAATTTGATTCTACAAATAACATTTTAAACTAAAATAAAAGTATTTCAATGGAAAAGAATAAACCATTTTTACTTAATACAAATGATATCTTCACAGGATATTATTATAATGAAAAATTAGTTAATACTTAAGAAAATTATTTTACACTGTGTATTGGAACTACATATTTGAAATATGGAGGGGAATAAGCCTGCTATAGTTGTAAACCCAATATGTTTTGCACAGGCGGTTATGTGCCTGTTTATCCAATGAAAAATGTAAATTCATATATTTCACTAATAATTTACTAACTCATATTTTGAATTTAATAGTATTGGAGAAAGTCTATACATAACTATGAAATAATTTATTGTTAAAATAATCCTTCTGCTTGTTTAGGAAACGATACATGCGTCACAGGTAAAATCTAAATGTTAATCTTGAAAATACAAATATGCCAATAAAATCTTTTTATTATAGGAAACAAAGGTATATTATGTGAGCAATGTGACTATCAAAATAAATATTCGAAAGTTTCTATTTCATCATATGGAAATTGCGCAAAATGTGACAAAAAATCTAGCATAGTTATAGAAATTATAGCATTTTTCATAATTGTTATGATCATCTTATATTACCAAATATACGGGTTAGTTTTGCGAATTAATCAACACTTGATTCATAAAAGACTAAATGAAATATGGGACTATCCTGCTTGCAGACCTTACATACTGTCAGGAATTATTAAAATCTTTATATTTCATTGCCAAATTCTGTACCTTGTGCCGGATTTGTCTTTAGATATTCCCATTCTGATGGATATATGGATAGGAGTATTTGGTAAATATCTCTTTTATTCATTTTTTTTAATTCGTTTATAAAATTTAACAGGTAATGTGCCATTCGCCTTCAGTAGAAGCCTTAGTTGTTTAATTGATGTTGAAAATGAAAAATAGTTGCGAGATGCTGAACAGTTATTTTCAACTTATTCTCTTTTATTTTCCATAGGACTGCTAATTGTTTTTATAGGAATTCAGTCATCTTTAGTTTTCTTCAAAAAGACAAAAAATTTTCCTTTAGCTATAATTCAATGCACGTTTGTCACTTTCTTTGTGACGATTTAACCAGGTATAACAAATAATTGTTTATTTTTTATCAAATTACGGCTAAATATTATAATATGCTTAATTTAAAGGTATTTTATAAAGTTCTCTGAAGTTTATAAGCTGTGTTTCCATTTCAGGAAAACAATACTCCTAAGGCAACCTAAGCATATCATGTGATAGTGGATATTATTATTATAATATTTTGCCTATCAACTTGACTCTTGTGCTTTTATTCGGTTTGATCCTCCCCGGGCTAATTGTATATGCTATAGTAATCGGTGGCAAAAGAAAACTAACCAATAAAATATGGTTTTAAAGGCTATTTGGGATTTTATATTTAGATCTAAAACCTAAAACATATTATTGGGAGCTTCTTTTATTAGCAATGGTAAATCATATTTTTACTATCTTTATTATATTCTCTATAAATGTTCTTAAACTAATAAATTTTAATATTTGTTTGTTTTTAGAAAATATGCATAGTATGTTGTAGCAGTATATATGATCGACAAATCATTATTAAAAGTTCCACCAGCGCCCTTCTATTAATCTTTTATTTGATTTTAAGTTTTTATAAGATGCCATTTATGACTAGATCGCTTAATGTTTTTTCCGTAATATCTACATCGATTCAAATAATTACTATCATTTTGCTCATTAGTGTGGACTTGTAAGGTGGCTAGGATATATTTACTCAAGTCATAAGGATTTTCGTATTGATTTTGAATATTATATTCATATTCTACTTTAGTTATCTCATGTTTAGAGAAATTATAAAAAAATACTACGCCACCATTTCAAATTCTAAGCACTGTCTAAAACTATTCCCTAAACTAGTTAATTATATTAAAAATGAGTAAACTAAATCCAATAGAGCTAAAAAAAGATGGGTTTTAGTAAAGCGAGGAATTTTGCAAACAGCGAGAGAATTACATGCCAATTTATCAGATTATAAAAAAAAAGAATGTTTTAGTCCAAATTTGAATAGTTATTTTATAATGTATTTTTCTCCAATAATTTATTATTGTTTTTTACTATAAAAAATTAAATTTCTATAAATTTTTTGACAGGAGGATCAGAAAATGCTCTTAGAAAGTAATTAAAAGGAAAGCTAGAATGATTACGATAATTTAAAGCTTAAAACTTTTGCCTCAACAGAACATCATGAGACAGATGATTATTTAATAAGTCCAGGAATGATAATGGTTGATTCTCCTTTATAATTTTTTCAAAAATCTTCTTCTTAATAGGACTATCAATTTTCATGTAATTCAATTTCATGTAATAAAACTAAAAATTGTTTGTTTTAAATTTTTTTATATTACTTAGATCAAAATACAAAAAGAGATATTGACTAAATCAGAGAGAGCTAAGAGAGTGAATAAAAAGAGAAGAAGAAGAAGAAGAAGAAGAATATAAATAAGATATGAATAATGTCTATGGTAGTTAATATCACACAAATAGATCTTTTATGCTTTCTAGCAGGTCAGATTGCATTACTAATAGAAATAAAATATTAAGCTAAAAACAAATTTCAAATGAAGGTGATAAAAATAATAATATATAATTCTAATGATATATGTATTTGTATAAATAATCAATATATTAATATCAATTCCTTTAAATTTTGCCGTTTATAAATTTTCATAAACCTTTTATGTAAAATTATATATTTTCAATTCTATATTTAAGTAAATTTAACTTTCTTTAAACAAACGCTTTAATAATATACGAATAACATTTGTGTTATAATTATATTTAATAACAAATTAATATACTAATCTAATGTTATATGATTAGAATCTCATATACACATTAAATTTAATATATACGTATAGATTTTTAAACAAATAGATCATCATAGTGCATTTATTTATCTAAGTAGTAATTAATTTACAACTAAAAAATAAAAATAAAACATAAATTAAAAAAATTAATAAAAATTGAAATAATAATATACTATAAAATGAAATTTTAAAGTATGCTACTTTTAATAACTATAGTGTTATTTTGCTATCAAGCAAATGCATATGAAACATTAAGATGTACAGAAGAATTAAAAAATGTCCTATGTGAAGCTGAAGGACTATATTTAAAACCTGTGGAAGTATGTGGACAATACTAAGATAAATTTTAATCATTTTCTTCTCCATGCTAAGCATGTTCAAATGATGGAGTTCTTGGGTTTGAAACAAGAAAATGTCCCTCAAAGGATGAAAAAGGCAGGAAATATTTTTGTCCGATTAGATCTAAAACAAATCCAATCATGGTTAAATGTGCTACATATGAAGGTATAATAAAATAATGATATTTAATGCATAATATAATAATAATTTTATTATTTTTATTTTAGAATATGGTGGATTGAAAGGATATAAATTTGACTGTAATGATACCAAAAATTGTGATTATGTGAAAGCTCCTAATTCATGTGTTATGTGCTATACAACCAGAAATGATTCTAACATCGACTTTTATATTAAAAACAGACCATGATTATGATTGGATACTGAAATGATTGATAAATACTATTATATAAATTACGAAATAATAAAATTTTATATTTAATATATTTTATTGTATTCACATTGGTTTAAACTTAGATTAATAAACTAGTAATTTAAATGTCTCAAAATCAATTGAAAATTTTAAATCATCTTCATTCGCATCTTATTTATATAAATCTTCATTTAGAATATTTAGCATTTGCTATTATATAAAAATAACATATAAAAAATATCTATTATATATTCTATATTTTTTATATACCAAGACCATTAAATCGCTGATATTAAGCATTTTATAAGAATTTAGTGATTTTCTTAGGGATTATTAAGTAATAATTCTTTCAGTTGCTTCAGGGTCACAGAGTGACTAATATAAATATTCTATTTATTAATTAAGCATTTTGTTATTTATTTCTATTTTTTTCTTCTAAATCTATTTAAAATGATTATAATTAAAATATAAACAATAAATAAGATAAATTACTTTTTTTTGCTTTTATTTTTTTTTAGAATTATCTATATTTTCAATTGAATTAGACCTATTTTATCTATTTTCATTGATTTACTTTGTAGATATTTTTTTTTATATATTCTGTTTTATTTCAACGTTATCGTTCTCATAATATTTTACTTTCATCGTTTTTTTTGAACCACTTCTACGTTGTGCATTTTTTTCATAATTAAAATTTTAAAAGAAATCATTCACTTATTCCTTTGTTTTAGGTTAACCTTCACTATCACTTTAAGAAGAGCATTTGAGAAAATCTTTATTATTCTCTTGACTAGACTGATCCTAAATTTGCATTTTTTATTCACCTTATTTTATTTCATCGGGTTTGTTTAATCGGACAGTTATTTTTACTCACTTGTATCTATATAAATTCCGAATGAATCATTTTAATTATCTTCATATGAATTATAAATTTCTTCTTCTTCCTACTAATAAATTACTATATAATTTATAATTTCATACGAGATAATTAATATAAATTACCGATAATTCAATATTCATTTCTTCTTCTTTACTTTCCTCCATTGAATTTCTTATTTTAGATACTCTAATATTGCGAATTTTTTAATTTTTAATAATTGGATTTATTAAATTGTTATTCTAGCTTGATGTATATTAAATTCTGAAAATTTCATAATTATTAAAATTAGCGTAATATATGGTTTGTTTGATAAATTAATTTTTGCAGAAGAAAATAATCTTCCTAAAAAAGCTTTTACTAAAACTATATTTTTAATTTTATTAAAAAAACATATATTTTTATATATACTGAACTATAATAGTTAAATCATTTTCTAATATATTAAGTATTATAATTTCATTATTATTAATTTTAAGCTTTAACTGTTTGCAAAAATTAAGTTAAATGTCTACTTTGTCCCTTTAAATATTATAATTCTGATGTTCTTCTTGCTTCCTCAATTTCTCTAATTTCTTTGAAACTTTTTTCAATAGAGTCTAATTCATTTTCTAAAATTATTTTCTATTATTTTATAGTAAATATTAATAAAGTCCCTTGTATTTTATTTAAATAAGATTTACCCTATTTTTTTATTATATTTTCTTTTTTTTAATTCCTCGCATCTTTATTCTAATTCAGCCTATCCCTCTTCTGCCTATTTTGCTTTTTTGACTCCAAATACAATTGATCCTTGATATAATGTTTAATAAGCTGCGAATGTCATTCTTAAATTATCCCTAACTCTTAACAGTAGCAATCCTTATTATTATAATACAATTTAATTATTATTTTGTTATTTTACATATTATTATTAGGTTTATATTGATAAATGCTAATAATTTATATGTACCTCTTTCCGGGCAATTTACCGTTGATTATCTAATTATTTCATCAAATAACTAATTATGTAAATCCTCTCTTACAGGACAAATTCCACTTTTTCTAATAAAAAATTATTTATTTAATATTTATATTATATTAAGATTATTTAAAATTGTATGTTATATAAAATTTTGAAATATTTAAAAAAAATGGTTTCATTTATCAATATAAACAATAACTTTCATAAAACCAGTTTTATTTTTAATACCTTGCCTATCTCACTCTAAGTTTATAATCTAGTGTTTCTTCTAAATCTTACAAATTAAATCTAGAAGCTTCATCACATGAAATTTTAGCTTCCCACCATTATGTTCTTTAATCTACAACTTCTGACCATTTTTGGGAGGAAATATCGCATTTAAAATTTCTTCAATTGTAGGTTTTTAATCTAATGGGGGCAACTATGGCTTTTTTTTTACGTTTAAAGGATCCTGTATTAATGAGCTTTCATGAGGGGGATCAATCATGATTGGCTCACAATAACTTAGTAATGTTTCCTAATATTTTTCTTCAACGTCAGATAATTCGTCGTCCATTTTTTATTGTTTTATAAGTTGTTAAAATCTATATTATTAAACTATGTTCTTAATGAAATTCTTAAATTTTATTAAATATTATAAAGCATAATAATATTTTTCTGAATAAAAAAATAAAATAAAAATAAAAAATAAAATGTTCAACATTATAAAAAAATAGAAATAAATAATTTAATATGGAGAATTAAATTTATAATATTATATGTATATATTTTAAATTTTTAATTAAACAGTTAAGGTATATATTCCTAGTTACAAAAATTATTAATTAAAAAAATATATATATTGCTCGGTTACTCTATTTCTATTGGATTATACTAATAAATTAATTAGTTTAATTTTTTTTTAATATTTTCAAGCAAATTGTTGCGAAAAGTTTCTGTCCAATTACATTAAATATTAATATATTATTTTTTATTAATCATTTGAAATTAAAGAAAAAAATTTAAAATAAATCAAGGAAATCAGGAAAAAATGAGTGAAAGTATTGTAAAAATATACAATTTTAAAAATATTCTAAAAGTAAAATGCAAAAATATTAAATCATTATTTTCCTTAGATTGTATTTAATGTCTCTAAGAAAGAGTTAGGGGTTCCTAACTAAAATATGAAAAAGATTATTAAAAAATACAGAGGAACTTATAAAGTAAGCTTTATATAAATATAAAAATCATATTGAAAAACAGAAAAATTGGCAAATAATAAAAAATCTACAATATCGATAATTAATAATATAATTTTTTTTTAATATTTTAATGGAAAATAATATTTTTTATCATAGTGTAATTTGAATAAAGAAGAAATAAATTTCGATAAGTTAATGAAAGCAGGATTGATAATTTTTTCTGGATCAAGAGATCCTTTTACCGAAGAAGAAATAGCAGCTTTATCAAAATATATTAAAGAAGGTGGTAATGTGTTATGTCTTATGACTGATGGATGTGATGTAAGGTAAAATCGTACAATTTAATATTCTTTTTTAAATGAGATGAAATTCGCAACTAATAAACATTTTATATAAATGAATAAATATCCAAAGAAAATAAATTAATATTGTTAATTATTTAATTTAATTTTTAGAAATAATTCTAATTTATCTATTCTTACATCTCAATTTGGTATCGAATGCAATAGTGACTGTGTAGTTAGAACAAGTTTTTACAAATATTTCCATCCTAAAGAAGCCTACATTCATAATGGTATACTTAATGAAGAAGTTTCAAGAGTGGCCAATGGATTAGCAAAAGAAGTATAACTTTTAAAAACAAAATAAAATATCATTAATTAACAAATTAAATAAAGGCCAAAAAACCTCAAAACACATTTCTATCAAATGTTATTGGAAAAGATGACGAAGAAGACTATATGAAAGAAGCCAGTAGAGGAGGACTAGATTTCGTATACGTTAATGGATTAACGTTAAAGATTGAATAAAAGGCTATTCCTTTATTAGGTAAAAATATTATCTAAAAACTGAATTTTATATACAATTTATGCATTAAATAGGAAGTGGAGCTTTGAGTTACCCCAGTAATAGACCTATTGGAGCTGCCTTTTAAAACAAAGGAGGAAAAGGAAAATTAGTTGTGGTTGGAAGTTATGAAATGTTTACTGATGAGTACTTCGATAAAGAAGATAATTCAAAGATTTTTGACTTTATAATTAAATATTTTATGAGCAAAGAGGTAGAATTTGAAAATAAAGATGAAGATTCGTAGTTATACACGAAAGAATATCCATATATCCCTGATATAAGCGAAATTAGTGACAAATTAAAATCTTGTTTACAAGTAATAATTAATAAATAAGGAGAACAATTTGTTATTTCAATTTTTAAAATTTATTAGGAAAGTGACGACTTACCTTATGATTATAAAGAATTATTTTAACCAGATTTATTTAAATTCGATACTGATTTAATTCCTGAATCCATTTAATTATATACATAACTTAATGTTAAGCATGATCCTCTCACTCTTATCATTCCTTAATTCGAAACTCCTATGTTGGGACTTCAACCAGCTATCTTCCCACCTATCCTTAGAGAGTTGCCCCCTCCTACTTTAGAATAATTCGATTTAGACGAAGAATTCGCTAGTGAAAAGTAAATTTAATGAAAATTTATAATATTCTTTTTAATTTTTAATGATTTATATACCTTAAAAGAGTAAGATTAGCACAATTAACAAATAAATGCTATAACAAAGACTTAGAATATTTTGTTAAATAATCTGGAGATATTTTGGGAGTTTCCGAAAAAGTTAAAACTAAAAATAATTCTAAAGCTATTTTAGCATATGTATTGCAAGAATTGGTAATATTTAGCTTTTTTAAAATTTTCTATATATTATGATTCTTTTAATAACTTTCAAATCTTTTTTTTTTAGGTAAAATTCAAAAAATTCAATCCATGATTAAATAAATATATTATATCTAAAACAAATTTTAAAATTTGCTTAACTCTATATTATAAATATATTTTTTTATTTAGAATTTATTTCATATAGTTCTAAAATTTTTATAAGATAAATTTAAATAACTTGCTTCTTATATTATAAAATAATAAAATAGTAATATTTTATTTTAATTTGAAATTACTATAAAGTAATGAATAGTTATTATTAAAGCCATATATTATTAATAATAAACAAATAGATTTAAAACAATCGGGGTTGGGGTTGGGGTTGGGGTTGGGGTTGGGGTTGGGGTTGGGTTGGGGTTGGGGTTGGGGTTGGGGTTGGGGTTGGGTTGGGGTTGGGGTTGGGTTGGGGTTGGG
>JAWVGU010000118.1:0-61471 GCA_037039885.1 Miamiensis avidus
CCCAACCCCAACCCCAACCCCAACCCCAACCCAACCCCAACCCAACCCAACCCCAACCCCAACCCCAACCCAACCCCAACCCCTAAATTATAAAAATATTATAATTGATTTTACTAATAATTATATTTATAAGAATATTTTTATTTATAGAATATATTATTTATACTTTTATAGGAATTCATTTACCATTACTTTATTTAAAATAAAATATTTAAATAAAAATATAAAAAATCCTAATTTCTTAATTAATATTAAAAATTAAGATTAAAATATGTAAACATTATAATTTTATTTGATGTGATATATACATAGATGAAAATAAATTTTTTAGTAAAAAAATTATAGATAATTATTAATATATAATTTCATAATTTCAAAAGATATATTTATAATTTATTTAATTTTTATTATTTATAATATATTATTATTATATTTATATAAAGTAAATGTGTACTGTTATACTATATAATATAATATTATTATTTTATATTTTATAGATTAAGAAATAAATTTAATAATTGAATTTAATTTAATTTAATATAAATGAAGTACTAATTATTTTCATTTAATAAAGAAAATCAAATAAATAATAAATAAATTTGTTAATTATATTTATATTTTACTTATGCAATTATGTTTTAATTGTATTTAAAATAATTTATAATTTTCTTTTGCAAACTACTTATAATTCGTTTCAATATAGTTGATATATTAGTATTCTATCAGCAAATATATAGAAAAATAGTTTCACTATATATATTATAAAATAAAATAATTATTTACTACGACATTCAGTAAAGTAATAACAGCATTGTTTTTATAAATATGATATTTAAAACTATTTTTGTAATTTTTTAAAATAATTTGCATATTTTTTCATCAAAGTAGATAATTTTGAAGTGATAATTTAATTTTTATACTATATATTTATATATAAAAATTATACGAATTAATTATTTAATTATCGTGAGAATTTATTAATTATTAATTAATTATTGGTCTGTAATTTATTATATTACTAATACGGAAGATAAATTTATATATCTTTAAAATTTAAGGTAGCAAAAAGAAATTAAATAAAGAAAGCTAAATTATACAAAAACAAAGGAATAAAAAATGGTAAATAAAAAAATTAACTAAAGTGCATCAATATAAGCAAAAGATAGTAGAATTATTTTAATGTATTTTTCTAAATTATTAGGCAAAAGGAAAAAAAAGATAATTAAAAACCAAGAAAGTCTAAAGAGTTTCTAACCCTCTTTTCGAAAAAACCCCTAGAAATTTCAGAATTGGAGGAGATATTAGACCCAAAAAAGATCTTTCCAGATTCGTCAGATGGCCCAAATATGTTGTCCTCTAAAGATAAAAAGAGTTCTTATGAACAGAATTAAAGTTCCCCCCGTACTCAACCAATTCTCTCACACTTTAGACAGAAACGGAAGTAATTTAACATAAAAAAACTTTATTTTTGGCATTTATATTATAAGGCCCAATTAATAATACAAGTGTTGATGTATGTATGTGATTTAAAATATATCGAGATATAAGTAAATCAAATAAATGGCAACAAAGATAATATTGCGATAATAAATTAAAATTTACTCTTTTATTGAACACTGCATGCTCTCATATATATACATTATAAAGCTCTTATCTACAAAAAGTGATTATCTAATAATGTAATGTTAAAAATAAATTATTTATTTTTTAGCCCAAAACTTAATGAAATTCTTGGCCAAATACTCTCCTGAAACCAAATAAAGCAAGAAAGAAAGACTTAACGAATAAGCTAAAGCTAAAGCTGACAGTAATTAATTTAAATTTGCGGTTTTAAAAACCAGATTTATACTATAATTTACTAAATTGTTTAATTTGTACTAATAATAAATCAATAAATTATAGAAAAAGAAGTTGAAGGAAAAAAACCCGTCGTTTTAAAATTCGGATTAAACCACGTCACTGAATTAATTGAATCCAAAAAAGCCAAATTAGTTGTTATTGCTCACGACGTTGACCCCATCGAATTAGTTTTATGGTTACCCAACTTATGTAGAAAAATGGATATCCCTTACGCTTTCGTTAAAGGAAAAGCCAGATTAGGACAATTAGTTCACTAAAAGAACGCCACCGCTGTTGTTCTTACCGAAGTTAGAGCTGAAGTAAATTTTATAATAAAAAGAAGTTTTATTAATTTTATTATTATAAATGTTAAAAACAATATAATCTAAATAAACAATTATCAAATTTAGGACAAATCTCAATTAGAATAATTCTAAAAAACCTTCAGAACTCAATTCGTTGATAACGTTGAAATTAGAAGAAAATGGGGAGGAGGACAAATTGGAATTAAATCTCAACACGTTTAAGCTTACAGACAATCTCTCATCGAAAAGGAAGCCCTCAAAAAAGCTAACCTCTGAGCAATTTGATAATTTCTTTGGTCCTTAAATATTACAAAATAAAAAAATAATACTAAATAATTCCGTCATTATATAATAGTATAAATTATCTAAACTAAGAAGTATTATAAGCTTTCTTAAGTATTGTTTTATTTAACTCTATTTAAATATCAGTAAAATAATCAATCAAAGTCTGTTTTTTAATTGTGCTAATATAAAAGCAAAATAATTCTATTCTCTTTACTTTTATAAAGTATTTTATTTTCTTAACTACTACTCTGTATATATTATAAAATATAATAATAATATACTATTATTAAAGACTAAATTAGTATGAAATCATTTTACATCATATTAATTTATATAATAATCCTCATTTTCTAATAATACACTTTAAGGCTTATATAGTTTTTGCCATTTTAGTTATTTTTTTTGTTATATATTACCATAACATTCTTGAAATATATATATTAAATTATATTAAAAAAAAAAAAAAAAAAATTTGACTTAAAAAAAAAGAAAAATTACTAAATATTATTTAAATATTAAAAAGATCCATAGCATTTTATTTCAGAGATTTCAAAATTATTATTTTTATAAAATCATCACTTCACATAAAGAAACATTATATTATATTAAGATTTCACAATCAACTATTTTAAAGGTTTTTATTCTTTATTGATTTAGTTAGTTAATTAATTAGAAAATTAGATAGAATGAAAGAAAGTAAATAATTTTAATATCATTGAAAATCATAATTTGAGATATCTTTTCTGTATGTATATTTTGAAATTTGCATTATTTTTCACTAACTAATTCATTTCAAAATATGAACCTTATAACGTTGATTGAATTTGTGTTTGTTTGGAAATTTCTTTATCTTATTCATGATTCAAATCTTAGTAACTAATTTATATTATTATAATAAATAAGAGCATTTTAAAAAATGTTCAAATTAAAGAGAATAATCAGTTAGGAGAGTGGGAGTGGGGTTTTCCAGCAGTGTCGGTGTGTCTGTCGGGGTTGAGATCATCATTAGAATTTTCTTTTTGGAGATAAGCAGAGTTGTAGGGAAGGAATTCGTATCTGTGTTCCATGGCTAGGGCCAAGTTTCTTTTACAAACATCAATGTTGGATGCAATTTCGGATTTTTCCAAATCTCTAACATATTCTACAGGGTTTCCTGCCCACAATTGTCCGGAAGGAATTAATCTTCCAGGAGGAACAACACTGTTAGGAGCAATAACAGCTCCTCTTTCAATTTTGGCTCCTTCCAAAACAAGAGATTTGAATCCTATTAAAACTTCATCGTCGATTGTGCAGGAGTAAAGGGTGCATCCATTTTAAATGTTGACAAAATTTCCGATGTTGACGGAAGCGGGGACTCCGGTGGGAAGACTTCCGGCAGTTGAGATGACGGCGTTATCTCCCACAGAAGTGTTGTTACCTATTCTAATCGCATTGACATCTCCTCTTAAAACGGCTCCATACCAAACTTAAGATTCACTTCCGATCATAACTTCTCCAATGATTGAACAGTTGGGAGAAATATAAGTGTTGTAACTAATTCCGGGAGTCAAATCATATAAGGGCATTAAATTTCTGTGACGAGATAAAGGTTCTAAATAGGCAATATCTTTTTGTAATTTAGAACCGTGTTATTCCATTGCTAACCCTGTTTCCCTAACCATACGACCTATAGAATAAACAGTTCTTTTGGTAATTGCTCCTAATACTTTCATATCTTTTCTTAATTAATTTATAATAAATAAAAAGCTTCTCTTTTATTTATATTTTATTATTTGTAAGTAACTATGTATGTATTATTGTGTTATATTATTATATTTTTAATTTTATTTACTTTACTCTTGATTGATTAATCAATCAATCAATTAATCATTAATAATTTACTTAATCTATAAATCAATAACAAATACAAAAAAACAAACTATCTCCTATATGTATGATTCCTCATATATTATTACTTATCAGTGGTGTATATAATTAAATTACTTATTTAAAATCAATTTATATATCATAAATAAACAAACCCATTTCTTAGTAATAATATTTAAGTATAAACTAAAAAAATGAATTTATACTAAATGGTAAATATATACAGTGAAGTTAGTTTAAAACTATTAAACTCCATCATTTATTCTTATGCAAATTTTGCATATTTTATTTTCTTATAATATTTATTTTAATGCAATAAATACTAAATAACATTTAGACAAATTTAAATTTACCATGATTTATATTATAAATATTATATTATTAAGTAATATATAAGCTGATTTATGAATAAGTTGAAATAGAATATATCATTGACTGTTGTAATTGATAATAATCTACTTAAATTAATTTAATAGCTTTAAAAAATTAACACATTTTTACTTTATTATTTCCGATACTATTCTGACTTAGTTTATTAATACTAAGCTACTATCTTAAATGAATTTTAGTTAACAAACGATAGATAGGTAGTTAATATTAATCGCATATTTTAATATTTTATAAACAATATTATTCACAAAATAACAATAAAATTTTTAATTATTCTGAATAAACAAAATATAATTAGTAAATTATAAATTATTTAAATCAACTATAAAACATGCAAAGAAATACTGGTTTATTTTAAATATTAGCCCATTCTTATGTCATAGCAGTCCTCTTATTCATAGCAACAATGTATGGGATTGTGTTTAAAATTACTATTCTTTAAAAAAACATATAGTGTAAATAATAGTTTTCTAAATATATAAATATGAATCAAATTAAAATTTGTCACTAAAATACCCACATTTTATAGAACATCCTTTCGCTTTTATATACATGGGAATTGTTACCCTCATCACAGGCTTAATTTATTGGAGTTTTTTTCAAACTATGATCACAGATCCCGGGAAAGTCCCTAACTGTTGGGGGTTTTTCTTAGATGATCCTGAACATAAAAAGCGTAGATATTGCCTTAAGTGTCATATATTTAAAGTAAAGAAATAACTATATGGTTTATTGATGCTTTTATTTTCTAAATTGCAATTAAAGTAATATTAAAACATTTTTTTTTTGTTTTTAGCCCGAGAGATGTCATCACTGCTCTACCTGTAATCGCTGCGTTCTTAATATGGATCATCACTGCCCCTGGATAAATAACTGCGTAGGATTTCATAATAGAAAATACTTTCTATTACTTATTTTATATGTAAATGTAGATATATTTGTAATATTGTGCAGTCTATATCCGAAAGTTATTTTGATTTTAATGTATTATAAATAAAATATGTTTACAACTGAAAATGCTTTTGTGCTTATTCCTACTTTAATCGTAAAAAAGAAATATTATGTCTATTTATTCAATTTATTGATAAGCTAAAATATTATGTTAATTAGCTAACTCCTCTCATGTTTGTTATTGCTAACTTTTTAAAATTCCACATTCATTTAGTGTAAGAAAATATGACAACGATTGAAAATCTAGAAAGATAAAAATAAAATTTATAAGACACCTAATATAGTAAAGTAATAGATTTCCCAATAATTATATTAGATATATTGTTATTATCCCGATAATTATTTCATTTGCAAATATAGTACGATTTAGGATAAACTGTAAATTGGGAATAAATATTTGGGAGAAATAGGTTACTGTGGCTACTGCCTGTGTTCGGAGAATCTGGAAAACCGATAGGAGATGGAGTTATAGTAAATTTATATTTTAATAAAAATAATAAATTGCATCTTTATAAAATTTTACTTTTAACTAATACAGTGGCCAAGTAGAATTACTAGTAATTTAGAAATAGGAGGTTTGCAAGAAAATGAAGATGAAGAAACCTAGGGAACAAGAAAAAATAATTAGTTTTAAAACTCAGTCAATAAATCTGTGTTAGATATGTCAAATCAATAATCTTAAAACTATACCTTTTAAAATAATAATACAACTCCGAAAGCTGAAGAGTTTTTAAAATGTAAACCATATAAAAATTTTAATAACTTTGATGCATAATGAAATTATAATTTTTAGTTAATTTTTCTCCTTAAAATGCTACTTAGACGTTATAATCTAATTTAAAGGATACATTTGACAATTAAAATAGAAATTTCAATTAGTTTTAAGATAATATTTCTATAAAAGATTAATAAAGTTATAAAAAAAATGAATAATAAAATAACTAATCTCATAACGAATCTTTTAAACATAATAATAAGTATGATTTAAATAGGAATTATTAGAATAAATAAAATTCTGATAATATGTATAGTGGTCCAAGACAAATCTCGTTGCAATAGCAGCCACAAATCTGAATTTTTATTAAATTGATTTAAACTTATATATAAAACAATTAATTAATTTAAATATTTCTCATAATTATTATTTAATAAAATATAGTTATTTATTAAGATATAAAAAAATATAAAATTTAGATTACATTTTATAACACATATAATGCATAATAAATATTATAATTGTATATTTAACTTTTATTTTTTTAGCAATAATGTCTAGCTAATTAAATTACTTGTTTTTATAAATAATAAGTAATACAGTATATCCCGTATATTTGCAAGAATATTAACAACAAATAATATATAATAAAATAAATCAATATAAAAAATATTTTTTAATAAAATGATTGCAAACGATTTATTCGAAGAAGATGAAGAAGTTAATATATTAGAGAACTCACCAAAATAAAATGGAAAAAAATAAGAAAATGGTGTTTCTTCAGTGAATGAAAATTCAGAAAACTAAAGTAATTAGAATGAAGAATAAATTGCCTAAAATATTGTTAAAAAACCTGACATTTTTACCCAAGGTAGATATTATTATAGTAAAATACATACTTTTGTTAGAGAAATAAATATATATTTTAAAAGGCATTAAATTTTTGACTAAAAAATAAAGAGAAGAGTTGTAATCTAAAAAGGAGGAATAATAATAAAAGTAAGAATCGTAAAAATAAAAATAGACTGATAAAGTAAGGGAAGACTATGATAAATTTAAATTGAAAGAATGGAAAAGAAAAAAGGAAAAAGAAGAAAGAAGATAGAAAAGAAAATAGGAAGAAGAAAGAAGAAAGTAAAGATCATAATCTAGATCTAGATCCAGATCTAATAGTAGAGAAGATTTAGAAGAATAAATTTACGTCACTAGCAATTCGTATTAAACATTTAAATTATGTCTTTATTTTTAACTAATTGAATTATATTGGTTTTTTTTAGGAGAGCCAGAATACCTGTAAACCTTACTGATACCGATAATAAAGAAACCATGGCAATTAAAATGCAGTATTTAGGACTAAAAGCTGAAAAAAAACGACAACTCAAGCCTTCAGAAAAATTTAAAAATATTTTTAATTTTACCTGGGATAAGGGTGACGATACAAGTGCAGATTTCAATCCTTTATACAAAAAAAAAATAGATAGTAATTTACTTTTCGGAAGAGGAATTAAGGGTATAATTGCTTTTAATATATATAAAGAAATAAATAAATATTTATATATTTAAATAAATTAATTTTTTTAAAAAAAAAAGCTGGATTTGATGTCACTGAGTAAAAAGCTCACTCAGTCAATTACGAGTAGTTGGTTCACAAATATGATATAAATTATCTTCCGAAAAATAAAGAAAAAACAGACAACAAAGAAGAAGGGAAAAAGAAGAAAGATATTTATGACTTAGGAGAAAGAGATCATTGGAGCAAGAAAAAGAATAGTTAGATGAACGAAAGAGACTGGAGAATTTTCAGAGAAGATAATAACATTGTTATAAAGGGAGGAAAAGTTCCTATTCCTATGAGAAATGTAAGATTATATTATATATATCCCGTTTATTTATTAAATCAGTTTTTTAATTGATAATTAAAATTTTTCTATTTATTAGTGGATAGAATTCCCCTTACCATAATTTATTCATGATTCTATTAAAAGACTTAAGTATTCAACCCCCACTCCTATTCAAATGTAGGCAGTTCCTATAGGAATGCAAAGAAAGGACATGATAGGAGTAGCTCCTACAGGTTCTGGTAAATCATGTGCCTACTTAATTCCCTTAATATGTTATCTCAAAACTCTGCCCCCAATTGATTATGAAAGAGCTCAGGATGGACCTTACGCTCTTATTTTATTACCGGCAAGAGAATTGGCGCCCCAAGTGGAAAAAGAATTTGAAAATTTAACGGCTAATTTAAATATAAGATCTTTTGTAGTTGTGGGAGGAAGATCTTAGGAAGAACAACAATTCTAGATTTCGAAAGGAGTCGAGCTCATAATTGGAACACCAGGTAGAATTAAAGATGCCCTTGTCAACAAATACTTGGTTTTCGAACAATGCAGTTGGGTCGTTCTGGATGAAGCAGATAAAATGATTGATATGGGTTTTGAGCCTGATGGTAAATTATATTTAATTTAGATGTCACACTTAATTTCATTTGTTCTTTTCATCGTTAGTCAACTTTATTCTGGACTCTATAAAAACTCAAATGAAAGACAGAGATGATAAAGTTGCGGAAATTCAGGAACAGCAGTCGAAAACAGGAGAGTAAGTTTACAGAGTCACCCATTTGTTTTCGGCCACCTTCCCAGAAGAAGTCGAAAGAATAGCAAGAAAATACATGAGATCGTTATGCTATATATCAATTGGAGAAATAGGTGAAGGGAAGAAAAATATAGATTAAAGAGTAGAATTCATTGGGGTAAATAAAATTCGAAAAATTATTATAATTGATTAAAAATTAAATATATTAAATAATTACAGGAACACGGAAAAAAATCAAGACTACAATCAGTTTTATCATCATTTGAACCTCCCATCATAATTTTTGTTAATGAAAAGAAGGGAGTAGATATTCTATCTAAAATTGTTGATAAATGGGGCTTTAGATCAATTGTTTATCATGGAAGTAAAACTCAACAGTAAAGAGAATCTGCAGTTGAGGGATTTAAAACCAAAAAATATGATATTTTAATTGCAACAGATCTGGCAGGAAGAGGTCTTCACGTTGAAGGAGTAACCTTAGTAATTAATTTTGACGCCCCCAAAAATATATAAGATTTCGTACATAGAACAGGAAGGTAATATACTTAATTGATTGATTTATTTAATTTTATTTTTTTATTGATGTATACTAATAATATTTAAATGTAGAACGGGAAGAGCAGGTAAAAAAGGAGTTGCTATCACATTCTTAACCGCTCATGATGAAGGAATATTCTATGATTTAAATGAATACTTATTCAAAAATAACTACCCAGTTCCCCCAGAACTAGCCAATCATGAAGCTTCTAAATAAAAACCAGGAACACATGAGAATGTTCCCAGAAGAAAATAAGTTGTTTATGCATAATGAAAATATATATTATCAGCATATATACTTATTATTAACATTGCAACCTATTATAAATATGAATTACTCTAAACAAATAGTTATAGTTACTCATTTACTATATATATTATATATGTATTTAATATCTAAATTATTTTAGAAAAACTATTTTTTCATAAGTTTCAAACAATTCCTGTTAATGTCCCTAATTAAAATAAAAATAAATTTTATAAAAATATAGGTATTTATTGACATTATTTGTAATAAAAATATAAGCACAAGCCAAAAAAATATATAAAATGTATTATATGATAAATAATTATTAAAAATTATCATTTTTACCACATCTTCTACATACAGCGACCTAACCTCCTTCTATTGTAACAATATTATTATGAGTTCCGCAGGAGGCACACATCATTTATTTATTTGCCTAATTCATTTATCCAGGAATACCGTTTACAGTATTACATTTTGTACATTTAACACATGATACTTAACCTTCATATATTAACAGACTTTTGCACTTATAGCATTCTATTGACTTTTTACCCTTTATATGCGGCTATACAGCAAATTGAATAGAACCATCAGGATTCTTTAATATAAGAGTTTATTCTTGAAATTACATTATGCTTTTTATTATTTTAGCAATATTAATTTTTTTAATTTTTAAGTTCTTTTTATTCGAATTCTGATACAAAATAATATCGAAACATTATATAATATAAAACTCTTTTTTCAATAATAATTATTGATTTAACTTATATTTCTATATAAAAAAAATATAAAATAATATTAATTATAAAAATGCAATTATGATATTAATAATTTTTAGCATCAATTGTATTATTAGCTGTTATTTACTGTAAAACTAGTGCTACTTTTACTTATACTATTTACACTCATATTATTATTGATTAATTCTATACTAATTTATTTCTAATTTTTATTTTATGCTCCCTATTGCTTTTATCCTTAATTTAATTATCTATGAGAACTGCTATTTAAAGAATCAACTTAGCTATTTTAACTTACTTCACTTATATGGTCCAATATATGGATTGGTTCATATAAATCTTTGGATTCATTGTCCATAGTGGAATTCAAAAATATAGAATTTAGATTTTATGAATTGCAAATAGAATTATTCCTCTGTTTCTCCTCATTTTATTATTTTTCACAAGATTTTCTTTCTATTTTTGAAATACTTTTCAGTATCATTTTTTTATTTCCTTTATAAACAATTTGTTGTAACTTTATTTGACTCTCATTCTACTTTTCAAGTAATAACTTATGACTGTGATTCTTGAATGACTCTCTGTAATCAAAGATAAATTTAAATAGAAAAAAACAAAAAAATTAAAACTAAACAAATGTTTACTTATATGGATTTTTTGATAATTACTTACTGTATTGTAATTTTAATTATTCATTTGTAGTTTAGCTAGTGCACAGTAGAAATATGTGATAAGCATAAAGACTCATGACAAATATAATTCCCTAAGATAGAAAATGTAGATTTATTATGTTTGCTAAAGAATGTTATAAATTGCAATATTATTTTTTACAAAAAGTGAAAGGATTGATATGGAAAATGGAACTGGGTGATCTTTAAGTGTTTCTACTATTCCTTCTCCAGTATTATTAAAAAATTCTACATTAAAAATAGTCTATGCTATAAATAAATAGAGGGAAAGTGATATCATCATGACAGTGTACAAAGATAAAAAAGAAACAAAACAAAAAAAGAATCTATAATTTCTCTTTCCGACACAAGTTCCAAGCCAAGGACAGTGGTGATCAAACATTTCTACACAATTATTGCAATATCCGCAATGAGAAGATCTGGGAGGCCTGTAAATCCCGCAGGTATTGCAAAATTTAACGGCAATCGTATGTGAATTAATTGCTAATTCTGATCTAATTCTCCTTTTCTTTTTAGGATGCTTTTATGGTATTTATAGCAAATCTTGATCTTTATCATGATTGTAGTACTAAAAATAAAGGAGAATATGATATTTATTATTTTTATATTGGATTTAATTATTTTTACCAATTTTGGAATAATTCCTGGATCCATAGATCCTGTTATTATCATAAAAATGTTTGTAAACATATGCAATGCTATTTTAACTGCCAATATGATGTATCCACCTACTTAGAACTATTCTATATAATACTAAAAAGTAATTATCAAATTGCCTTACTAATATAGATTAAATCTTTTAATTTAATTACTGGAGTTATAAAAATATATGCCAGTGTTCCTACAGAATTTATGAGGAAAAATGTAAGTATCATATAGATAACATCAGACCTAATTTTATAAATTAAAATATTACAATAAAAATCGCCTCTTTATATTCCTTCTAACTCATTCATATTTTTAATTGGGAGAATAAAAATGAAATCTTTATATTTATTTTGATCTAGTAATATTGTAAATATGATTACTAAAAGTTAAAGTAAAATTAGTAATAAAAATATTGAAAGTAATATTTTTCTAGATAATTTATTTAGCCTTATCTTTACTTTATAAAATTATTTATCTCCGTTTAAAAAAATATAAATATATTTTAATTCTATTTTATAAAGTGTACCCAAAAAATATTCTACCCTTACATAAGATTACATTATTTGAAGACCATAAATTTTTATAGACCATATTTTAGTTTTAAAGTAATGATGCATTAACATTATTCATTTTTTATTTTTTTCCAAATTTGCTTATCTTTATTACTAATTACAACTAAATTATATTTTTGGGTTGAATGATAATTATTGCTTTATTATTTTTCTTTATTTTGTTATTAGAAAACTTTAATTCAATAAATTATTAATAATCGATGGTAGGAGGACTTAGCTAATATAATAGAGATATAATATTAATAAAATACTTTTAATTTCATATAGGAAAAGAGAGAATAAATTTTATCTATAGTACAAATAACATTTTGGAAAAAAATAAAAATAAAACTATCACTTCATTTAAATATTTTATATATTTTTCTATATGAGAGATTTAAAAAATATTAGTATATTATAAATATATTTTCTGTGTTAATGACTTTATTTCTATCTCTTTTTATATTTTTCTATTTAATTCTTCTTACATAATATTTTAATAAATATGTTTTAATATAATAATATATTGGGGTTGTAATATATATATAATTAATTATTTATTTATAATGAATTATAATTTCATTTCCAATTTAAGTTTTAATGGAAAAATATGTAATCTTAAAGACAGTAAGACTAAATATACTTAAAATTTAATTTTTTTTATTTATGGACAATGATACATCATATGAAAAAATAAGAATTAAACAAATAAATTCATCAAAATAATATATATAATTAATAATAAAAATTTAATTACTAAAAACTAATTCTGAAAATAATAAATAAAAATGCCCCCTAAAAAGAAAACCATCGCAGAACCCAAAGTTGATGTTCCTGAAGGAGACGCTTCCGCCGGAAGAGCCATCTTCGATGCTAACTGCTCTGCTTGTCACGCTTTCGAAGGTAATATCATAATTTTTTTTCAGTTATAAAACAGCTATTAGAAATTATGGAATAAAGAACCATCAATGGAAAAATTAGACAACTCAAATAATAATAATAAAAGAATAAATTTTTAAACTAAAATTATATAATTAACAATAAAATAATATAATTAAAACTATAAATAAAATATTTGATTATTTATATAGGAGATCCTAAATCCGCCTCTGCCCCCATCTTAGGAGGATTAATGGGAAGAACTACCGGAAGTACTCCTTTCGCTTACTCCAAAGCTGTTAAAAACGCTGGATTCACCTGGAGTGACAAACACTTATTCGTTTTCTTGAAAAACCCTTCCAAGTAATTTATTGCATTTTTTGTTTTATCGTATTTTTTAATATTTATATAATTATATAAAAATAGATACATTCCCGGAAACAGAATGGCCTTTGCCGGAATTGACGATGAAAAATAAAGAGCTGATTTAATTGCTTACATTTCTGAATAATGATTACTTTTTTTGATATAAAATTATTATAAATAATTGTCTATTTAATATAAATCATATTACTTTAATTATGAATAATAATGTCAGAAATATGTTTGATTTAATCCGCATTAAGTTTGGTAGTAATTTAAATATTTTTCCAGAAAGTTTAAAATTATAAGATTTTATTATATTTTTAAAATATTTAGTTCTAATAATTTTTAATGAATTTTTGTTTAGAGCATGATATTTTTGTTCTAATTATAGTTTATTAAGATACATCGATATATTTAATTTTATATAATTAATATGTGTTTCATTCATCCAAATATGTTAAACTCAAGATTTTTTTTAATCATATTAATTATGGTAATAATAAAAAAATACTAATGTTATTAATATATATATATGTCATACTGATAATTAAGATTTATTAACAAAAATTAATAAGTATATATATGTACATATGGATATTAAGCTTTATATTAATAATATTATAGTAAATAAAAATTAAATGTCAAATATATGATAAAAAATTTATAGTAAATTGATATTCTTATCTATTAATAAAGCAAATTCTGTGAAATATATATATTTAATTATATAATATATATAAATAAATAAAAAAATTATTATTTATATCAATTTTGTCAGACATATCCTTCTAAAATAACCATGATTACATATTAATTTCCTCAAAAGTATATTTAAGCTTAAGAAATCGATTATTGTAATTATTATTTGACAAAATTTTTAGTCTCTGAACTAAGGTTTTTACATCCTCTATATAAAAAAGTATAATATTAAACCCTATTTTGATATTTACAAAAAAATTACTATAGATAGATTTTAAGATAAGAAATATGATTTAAAGACATAACTGTTTGACTAAATTATTTTAAGTCTTCATCATTCATATTACTTCCACTTTTTCATTATAAAAAAAATTATAAATTAAATTGCTAAAAAAAATTTATTATAAATTTACTCAAGATCCAATATAAGTGTTTATAAATATTTTATTTTGGAAATAAATGATCCTAATAGCTTTATTTAATTTCCCTCCAAGTGATTTTAACTTGTATAAATTAAATATATACATATATACAATTTAAATAAAAATTTTTATGTACCCAAGACCTAACTAAACTGCTTTCAGATTCAATAATGATTCCAAACTTTACCCTAGCTAAGGGAAATCATCATTTTCTAAATCGTAAATACTTTAAAAAGTTAAATATAGAATCGCGTAATGTAATAATAATATATTATATGTCTTAAAATTTACTTGAAATACAATTTAAGTCCCAGAGTTTAATAGCTTTATAGTTCTTTTATGTCTTATAAAAAGTGAGAAAATTATCCCCTACCATATTCTTTTACTTTTTCAACAAATTAGAACTAATTAATAGATTCATTATACCTCTAATTTATTTGTAAAGGATTGAGAAAGAAGTGTCCATCATCTTCTCTTAACTTTTATAAAAGAGTATCTGAAAAAGCTTTGAATTTATTTTTAGTACTTAAATAGGAAGATAAACTTTATTTATATTTATTATAAATAAATTATTCGTGACTTATTTCTCCTACTTAGTTAATATACTTGGATCCTATTATATCCAGCATATTTTCTATTTATGCCTAATCTACCATACAGTTTTCTTAGAATAAGTTCTTAAAAAAGCACGCTTCCATGTCTTAAAGGGATTTATATTCACTGGGTACTTTGCTAATGGACTGTTATTGGGTTTCTATTCCCTATATTAAGACTTTAATCTCATCTTAAACTAAGCAGAGTCTTGATTTTAAGGTTGACAATTTTTAATAATAGTTTTATTAAAACTATAAAATAGATGCCTCATTTAGTGAATAATTCTATTTAGATTAAAATCCTTAATAACTCTGACTGTAAAACAGATAAATATCAATATATTTATTGTGAATTGAATGTTTATGGGCATTTTAGGAAACACAGTTATGGCAAAGTAGTTTCATATATTGGGAACAACTAGAATCCATGCAGAGATATTATAATTTTGAATTTACATGATCCTAATAAATATAGTAAAATACTTTTAAAAAAAATTTTAATATTTTTATTTTTAGTACCTAGCAATTCTTCAAATTAATATTTTAATAAAACTAAGATTCTTACTTAGTTTACTTTTAATCATCTTATTTATAGGATTACTAATTTGCTGAATGCATTAATACAGATATTTTTTACTATGTTTTTATTTTATTTAGTTTGAGTTAATATTTATTTATAAGTGTTAGTCAGAGAATTTTGTGGCTTTTAGAGCATATATTAATATTCTTGTAATAATATTCTTCAACATTAATCTTATTCACCTAATAATAATTGCTAATAAACATCTTTTGAAGTATATTGGAATATTAACTATCAGATATTTATTTCGTTTATAAGCAAAGCTTCATATAAAATAAGAGAGCAATTAAATCTTTTTAACTTTTACAATAAAAAAATATAGTACATACTCATCTAAATAATAAAAATAAAAATAAATGTGTTTTGCTTTAATAAATATAGTTTTCTATTTTGTTGAACTTTGTCATTGTTGAATCTCATCTATTAATAGCTCTGCAAAAAATATTATATAAAATATTAAAGCTAAATATTTTTAGATATATATGATTCGGTAACATATAAAATGTTAAAAGTTTAAATACTCTTTATATTAATATTATTACTTAATATATAAATATAGAATTACATTTTTTATTTTTATATATTTTGATTATTAAGTAATTATTTTTAATTAGTTTATAAAAATAAATAGCATCATTTTTTTAATTAAGCTGAAAAATTATTCTATTTAAAATGAAAAATATGATATTCTATAATAAAATGTATGCAATAAATTAATTATATTTTATAGATATTAAAATTAACATTTTAAATTTCTTATATGAAGAAAAATATTTTATTTTATTAACATTATAGTAATAAAGTATTTAATAAAAAGAATATTATGGAACAATATTTATCATTATATTTCTAGTGGTTCTCATATATGTTAGAGTAATATATTTATTAATTAATTAACTTCTTTTTAATAAAGTATATAAATGTTATATTTATAATAGCAATACTAAGAAGTAAGGAAAAAAAATAATAAATGAGTAAAACTGTTTATAATTAGAATTAAGTAAATAATAAAATAATAGAAGAATTTCAATAAAAGTTTTCTTTATGTTTCAATTGCAATTAAAAGATGAGATAAGACCAATAGAATATTTAAATTCAATAGAATTTTGTCAATGGGTTAGATTTAATATTATGTAATTAATGCAGGCCTTTTTAATATATAGAAGGTAAAGAAAAATCATTTTAGTAATGTATGAAAAATCTGGAATTAAGTCCTTTGGGAAAATCAATTAATATCCAGGATATAGCTCAATTTTGCATGTCTTTATTCTGCAATCAAGTATAGCAAAATATGCTTATCTTTCTTATTATTGAACAATAAAATATAATGATGTCTCAGTAATAATAATAAAATGAGATAAAGAATTTATAGAAAAAAAACAGCAAAAATCCTAGTTGTGTAAGTAATAACTTCAGTAATAATATAGAAGAAAAGGAAATAAAATCTAAGTCAACATTATGTTGTGATGATGAGCTTGATTCAAATTCTATAATAAAATTAAAAGAGGAAAATACATAAAATACTACAAAGATTAAATTGGATAGTAGTACGCAAAAACAATAAACAGGAGAACAATATTTTATAAATCCATAAAGGTATGTCAGAAGATTTTCGAAGGAAAGTTTGGATCAATCAGGTTCTTAAAGATAAATACACATAGCAAAGAATGAAAAAAAAATTCCTTAAAAACAGATTAATAATTTTATATAATAAAACATATGCAGTCAACAGGTTGATAGCAAAGAATAAATTAAATAATTAAATAAAAAAAATAGCAAAGATAGTATATAAGTTATAAGCGATAAATCTAAACTATGTCTCTATGTAAAAAAATTAGTTATTATAATATATTTAAAAAAGGTTCTTAAAAAATATATTTAAAAAAGGAGGATAAAGATATGCTATAGTAAAAAATAAATATAAAGCATTAGCAAGGAAAAACTGAATAATAAACTAAATTAGGTGAGGCCATTTAAAATTAAGTTAAGTAATAATATGAATTGTAAATTTTAATATATTTTTCTTTCGATTAACCTCTAAAAAATTTTAAGATCTTCTAGTAATAAATAAAGTTTCTAAGGGAAAAATCTATATTTATCAGAAAATATTGAGTTAGATCATAATATTCAATAGGAAAAATTTAGAGTAAATAATGTAATACTATTGGTGTAAATAAATATTTATTTTAAATTATTTTTAGTAAATTTTTATATTTATACAAAGTTTGCCCCTAAATCGTGTAAGTTTAATAGCAGTAATATTTAATTTATCTCAAACAAGTAATATACACCCCAAAATATGACAATGGTTAATTAAAATTTTAATCAAAACTAAACTTAAAATTAAGAGTCTATTGAAAACAATAAATGTGAAGAATCCCTGAATAGTGTTTCTGTAACAATAAATAAAAAACTTTAAAAAAAACCATTGAATTATAAATAAAGTAAATTTAATAATTTAATATTTAGGAAAAAATTTAAAAATATAGTTAGCCATAAACATCTTCTAGGTTTTCTAGAATATTAGGAGAATAGTCTTCTTTTGACATATCAGATATATCTAATAATGATATTCTTTTATAAACAAGAAAATTAAACTGTTTCATTCCCGATTAAAAAGAAGATGAAAAGAATTTATAATAATAAAATCCTAAAAATACACCTAAAAATGAACCACCCAAATAACCCTAACTAAATCACCCAACACCATAGTAAGAAAAAATTATTATAAAATAATTGATGTATTAAATATATGGAGAAAGTTGGCAAAATAATTTACATAAGAGTAATAATTTATTTAAAAAACAAAGTTATTCATTAAGTTATTTTTTAATTATTTTAAAGGCAATCATGGAAAAATAAATGAGCCTAAGTATATAATTAGTGCTAAATGGTGGAGGGAATGGCTTGAATATACAAATTTATAAGATTAAAATGATTTAAATACAGACAAATGTCCCCCAATTTAAATATAATACGAAAATTAGTAGCACTGGAAGAAATCAGAATTCAAATTCAATAAATTTTAAATTAACTCTTCAAGCTCTTAGCCAGCAAATAAAAGACCTTAGAAAATTTAAAACCAGCATTTATTATAATCAGATGCCAAATTATATAATTTTTAAACATTGAAAAACATTAAACTAAAAGAAAATCTTTTAGAACATTATGACTATGAGGCTGTTCCAAAGAAAATTTTCCACTATTTAAAACTGTGGTATGATATTGATTTTGAGATAATTAGATTTTTAAAATATGATCCATCTTAAAGTGTTCATTATAATTTGTATTTAGAATTATACCCAGGTAATGAAAATTCAAGTGAATTAATATTATTGAATTAAATTTACTTTTAGAAAAGCAATAAGAGTATGAACTCCCGGTTAATATTAAAAATAGATATAAAAATAGAAGATTTAGGAATTTTTCTATATAAAATGATTCTAGAAATGTATAAACATCGTATGAAATTAATAAATCTACAATTGTAAATAATGAAATAGATAAAGCATCGTATAGCTTAATTGAACAAAATAATTAAACTAGTGAAAGTTCTATACTATAAAATAAAAATAATGGTAATGTTAATTTTAATATAAATGAATTAACTTCTTTTAAAATAATTAATCACAACTTTTACTATAGGATAAAAAAAAAGAAGTAACTCAGAAGCCTGCCAGATATATTGAACTAAACTACTTTCCTAAATAAACCTAATATATTTATATAGTTAATTAATAAATTATTTGAATTAAAATTTTTGTACTCATTTAATTCATTATCAATCATACATTAATTTAATTTTAATTATATTCCAATTCTTAAAAATTCAATTGAATAACAATTGAGAATATTTTAATAAAACTCGTAAAACGAAATATAAAATATCTAAAATATAATTTACTAAAATATATATAAAAATCTTCAGGTTGAATAACTAAAATGTAATTTGCTTGGGATTTGTTAAATTACGAAATGGAACTGGAGTTGTATGAAACAGTTTCTTTACACACTATTTAAAAGTTAACAGCACTATATGTCTAAGGAATGGAATCATATGTAATACTATAAACAAATAAATATAATTATTAATTATATATAGGAAAATTATTTTAATAAATAACAAAACCGAAAATTTGAAATTTAGGAATCCAATGGAGATCAAAGGTATATTTACTTTCAAAAAAAAATGAACCAATTATTGATGAGACCCAATGTTGTTGAATTAATGGATAAATAAGTTGAAAAAAAGAATTCAAAGTAATAAATTACGGAAATACAATCAAATAGTGGGGAAACTGTTTAGAATTAAGACTAAAATAATAGATAAGTTGACCAAAAATATTAAAATGAAGAAGAAGATATTTAAAAAATTTAAGAAAAAAAATAAAAAGAGCTATTTAAAGCATAAAAAGAGTAAATTATTAAGAAAAAGGTCTATGAATAACAAGTATGTAATGAAGACCAAGTCAAGCTTATGGTAAATCGAACAATAAAGCATTGTATTAACTTTTTTATTCTTTTACATTAAAATATTATTTAGGTTCTTACTAAAAAATAAGAAAAACAAAATGTCGAAAACTTAATTAAAAATGATCTTGATTCTTAATTACTAACTATACAATAAAGATTAAAATAAAGGAAAAACAGGTGCTTTAGTGTACAGGAAAATTTGAAAAGTGAAGGAAACATGAAAGACTTTGAAGACTTAGATATATAACCCTTAAACGAAATAGAGGAGGGTGAGGATGAATTAGTTCAATTGTGTGAAATTGACCAAATTTAAACCAAAGAAGCTTCAGAATAAAAAAACAAATAAAATAATACTAATTTTTCTAATGAAAAACCCATATAGAGTTCTCCATAAAGAAAAAAAGATATTTATAGAGACATATAGTCCAGTTCCCCAGCAAAGTATAATAGAAGATCTAAAAGAGGCTAAAATTTATCCATGGATGTTTCTACTTTTTTAAACTCCAATAAGACATTAAGCCAGTTTTTATAAAACATTAACTTGCAATAAAACTCTAATTTATAGAATTATTTATAATAAAAATCGAATCCGTTCAAAATATCTTAGCAACACGGAAGTAGCAAAAAAAGAACCAGGTCTTTGGACAACCAAACAAAATTAAATTCGCAACATAATACTGCTTCTAAAATTAATATGCCCTCCAGAGAGAGTTTGATCAATGATTAACATAAAATAGTATAATTATTTAACACTATTGGATTTTAATAAAACGAGGAACAAAATTAATGAATAAACTATATTAGTAATATTTAATTTTGAAAAAATATTAGCCTTTTGTAAATATTTTATCATCTTCTATATCTATTTCTTTTAAAGTTGAAATATAAATGGAGTATTTTTTTACTAAAGACACACTTAAAACCCTTTTTATCTCCGAGATCCCACTCTTTATTAAGAATTTTAAATGCTATATCCTAAATTATAAATATATTTTTATATAAATATGATATCTTTTAATTGCATAAAAAATAATAATATTACTTCGTAAGGGGGACCAGCAGAAAATCTAATTATAAAGAAATCAGAGCTATCTTCACACTTTTCTAAAAAGTATTCCGGAGCTTTACTTTTGTCAATAAGTTCTGGATAGAAAATATTAAATTTATACCCTTAAATAATTCTTGGTGGGGGGTTGTCTTGATCAAAATGAGCTTAATTATATCTATTGTATATTTGTAAAATTGTTAGCAATAATTACATAGTAAAATAAAAAAATTTGTTATTAAAAGATTATTGTTACTTATTCCAGTCATAACCCATTCTTACTCTATTAAAATATTAAGGCCTTTTTAAGCCACTAGACCCTCCCTATTTTATATTGGCGACTTCGTCAAACACTTCTTCTCCATCTTCAAGTCGTTGATTTTTAGTATGTTCTATCATCTGCTAGGTAAGTGAATCAAGCCCATCCATATATAAATCATCATTCATTTTCTCAAAATTTGAAACTGCAGATAAAAAGTTCTGATCTTCTTTTTCTTTTTCCTGTTATTTCTAATACACCTATAGTTGTTCTAATGCTTCTTTCAATTATTTATCAAAAATAATTTGATTTATTTGCTGTATTTGCTGATCATTCTCTTCTTATGTAAGAATTTACAATTTTCTCTGTTATTCCACTGTGAAGGACAGTTATCTTGGACTGAAATATCCATCACCTTCTGTCTAAGTGTTTTCGCTCAAAAATAATTTTTCTCTTTCCTCCTCTTCCATTTCTTCCTATTACTATTAACGAATCATCTCATCTGTGGAAAGTTCTAAGGTTTTTTGCTTTGTATTTTTTTCAAAATCAATAAAACATTTCTCTAAAACTTGTTTTGCCTTAAAATATTTTTTTTTTTAATTTTTTTATATTTATATATTATACTTTTTTTAAATTACTTTTTGCACTCTTAGATATTTTAGAATGTTTTCCCAATACTCGTAATCCATAACTCCAAATTCATTTCCCTGTAATGTTTATTCTATTTCAGTTTCCAATTCAACCAGTTCCTAAATAGTTTTTCCCTCATACATTTCTTTCACTTCATCTAAAAATTCTTTAGTCAACACATTTTGCCTATATTTTTAAAGTATAATAAAATAATTTTAAAATTAATTTTTAAAATATTTTTATGTTTTTCTACCTTACAACATCTCCTTTCAAATATTTGTGATTATCTATAATCTAATTTCCAATGATTATTATTGATTCCCAATAGCTTTAAAGCTCATTATTTTATTCTTGACTATTTTGAAATTAAACTTTTGATTCATCAACTATAACGTGGATTTCATCCAAACCTTGTTATTTAATGTAATCCTCCATGTTATTCATAATATTATTAAATCTTTTGATATTAAATAATTTAATAAATCAAATATATTTTTTAATTATATTTTAATTAATTACCTATTTTCGAAAGGAATTAAACCTCTATATACATATCCAACTTTTACTAGAGTATCTATCGGTTTTTCAGATCCATAATTCATTCTTATTAATGCTCTAATTTTTATTTGATCCTTTTGAAATTATTTTTATTTCTCCATTTAAATTTAAAATTGCTCATCATCTCTCTCCTTTTACGCTCTTTATTTCTCTTCTTCCATTTTTTATTTTTCTATTTCTCTATCCTTTCGCTATTGTTTAATTTTATCTATTTAAGATTAGAAATTTCCTTTTTGTCTTTTGTTTTTGTTATCTTCTTCACTGTCAGAGTCACTTTAATATTATTATACTTTAGACACTTTTTTTTTCCATACAAATTATTTTGTGAGATTTTTATCACCGAATGGGTTATCTTCATTTGTATAACCTAATTCACTTTTAATCACTTGTTATTTTAACTAATCTTCTTCTGCCATACCTCTTGCTTTTATATAAATGATTGGCATTTGTATAATAGTAGATTATATTTTATTTAATCGAATTTATTTTTCATTTTTATGACAAAAAACAACTTTCGTATAAATTACCTTAAGACTTTAAATTTGAATATTGTTTAGTGTTAGGAGGAGATTTATTTCTTTTTTGCTCCTTACTTTTATTTTTGTTATTACTTCTACTTCTGCTCCTAGATCTATTATTTTTGTTTTTCATTTTATGTATGACTTATTTTTATATAAATGAATGTAAAAAATTTTTAGTTTTTTAGTAATTTATAGAATTAATATAGTTAATATTTAATACAAATTATAAAATGTTATAATAGGAAATTAAATTTTATATATATATAAATTTTGAAATAATTATTATAATTGCATATTTAATTTTAAATAAAAATATTAAATAGTGATTTTAATTAATCAATTCTTTATATTATAATATTTTTCAAAACTATACTTCAGGATTTTATTCATTGAATTTTTCATCTTCATAATTACTGTATAAAGAATATTAGTACACCAAATTAGGAATAAGGGGTCTAAATGCTTTTGGCTATACACCTATTAGTTCTTCTAACATTTCTTTGTTTTCATCAATTGAGCTTGTTAAAAATTTTCCTTATACTTTGTTAGTTTCTTAATCTTTTTTTATCAATAAATTTCCAGCCTTACCATACTATATTTTTAAAAAATGTAAATTACCTATATTGAATTGATAATTATAAAATTTATTATTACTTGTTCCCATACATCTCTTGTAATAAAGGGAGGATCAATTAAAATAAAATCAAAAAGTTGTGAAATTTTTCAGGAATCTTTTCAGGATGGTTGAAATCGTATAGTACGAAATTAGGATTTTTTTTTTCAAATTTAGAATCAAACTATTTATAATTTAATAATATAGAATAATTTTTTTAAAAAAATATTTGCAAATTACTTCAAATAAGTAACAATTTTTCAAAAATTCTTCATCTTAAATACTATAATAAACACTAGGTGTTGAAAGGAAAGCACAAACTTTTCCATGTCTTTATACTTAATCAGCCAAAAATTAAATTGTTTTTTATGAATACCAATACTAATTAAATTCCGACTTTTCGGGAAATTTCATTAAAAACTTATTTTTTTTACTTCTTAACCCTCCATTTTTGAATATCCTGTTTGTAAATATTGTTGATATATTATTTGATAATTTAAGAAATAAGATTAATTAATTAAATGTAATATTTTAAATATATATGATAAAATTTATTAATTTACATTACGTTAATTATTTTAAATTAAAAATTTGAAGAATAAAAAAAATAGTACTCAATAAAAATATTGGATTTTCTGCAAAACAATTAATTTTTAAAAATTTATCAGCTTCTAGTTTTTATTTGTCATAATTTTATTTAGTTTTTAAATCCCTTTCATCATTTAGCTTGACATGAAGATTATGACAACACTATCAAGGAAATGTTTGAATGAAAATCAATATCCATTTTTAAATTGCCAAAATATTTTATTATTATTTTAACATAAAAATAAAATAACTTAAAAATGAAAAAAATAAACATAAAAATATTTCTTTTATTATTCTCTTTTCCTATTAAAATAAAAATAAAATAAAATGGAATGAACTACTCTTGTTAATATATAAAAAATAAAAATGTTTCAAATAAATTATAAGTCACAAAATTATAACATAATAAAGATATTAAAGAATATAGTTAAACATCAATATTAATAGATTTCAGAATAAATTATAAAAAATAAAAAAACTTAAAATCTAACTCCTCATTTATATTAAAAATAATTTTTAATTGTAAATATTTAAATAAAATTGAGATTAGATTTACTTTAAACTGTTCTAAACAAACATCTTGTGTTACTTTTTTTCTTCTTTATAATTAATAAATCAAAAATAATTTTTAATAAAATTAATAATAATAACATTAAACAAAATATTTTTATTATTATTATAAAAAAAAAAATTAAATTTAAGTATATCTAATATGTTTTTTATTAAATTTTATAAGTATAATTATGTATTATATGCTATATATATAATTTATTATTTTTTTCATTATTAATGTTCTTCTGGTTTCCATTTTACAGAGTAAAACTCATCTTTTATTTTATCTTATTGTCATAGTTCTATTTCATGTGAGTGGGTACTAACTATTCAACTCCTAGCCTTCTATCTCCTATTTTTAAATTAAATAATAATGATATATACTTGTTTTTTATAAATATTTAATTAGTATAGAGTTAAAATTACCTGTTAAAATATTATATCCGGAATTACTTCTTGAATCTAAATTTTGGGATCTTACAAATGCTCTTACTTTTGCATCATCATCTCTAGCTTTTAATTTTCTTCCTTGATCAGAGTTATCATATTGTAATGTAATAGGGTTATAAGGTAATCTAAAAGTAATTTATAATAAATACATTAAATTTAGCATATTTGTACCCATTGCAATTTCTTTTTCCGGCCAAAAGAACTTTTGCTTAATATTCTCTTTTTTATTGTTCCGAAATGACTTGATTTTCTATCTGCTCCCATCTTCTGCTCTCCCTTTCCAACCCCTAAACTCTTCTTCTTTCTTATTCCAGTTCTTTTTTTAAAAATCGTCATTTCTTGTTTGCTTATCATATACAGCGAAATCTTTATCGAATCTTTAGTTTTCTATTTTTATAAAATAATATTATCAATGTATTAATAGTTTATTTATATAAAAAATGTGTTTTATGAATGAATAATTACCTGGAATAAACAAAGTCGATTGAGGGTCGGGACGCTAGAGTAATTCTTTCATATTCAAGTTTCTAGCTTCATAACCAACTTATATAAGAATAGAAAAATATTTTACATATAACAAATTTATAGTTTTTATTATGTTAAATAAACATTACCTCTTTAGTTAATTCTTGATTTTTCTATGGATTCTTTATCTCTCATTGCTTCTCTTTCAGTTCTGGTTCTTGGTTTTACATTATTAATAAGTTCTTCAGTTTGTTAGTTCTATTTATATGATCCATATTGTTCTTAAAACTATCTATCGATAAAATGTAATTTTAATATTTACATATAAATTAAAATATCAAAATTATTGTAATATTTTATCAATTTACTAATCAACTTGATTCATTTATTAGTGTTCGGGAGCCTTTTAAAATGCACCTAGCTTTTGATCATATTGATTTTAGTAACCTTATTAATCTTACATCTATTACTATTACTATAATTATAATTCTGTCAAAGAATCATATTAATTACCATTACTTTATCCCTTTGTTGTTGATATTATTATGGATTTCCATAACTATTCTAGGGTTAGCCCTAATACTAGTTTTATTAATATTATTATTGTTGTTAAGAAGGATACTATTAAGCATTATTATTTGGGTAATAAGCTGGTTATGAATAATCAATGTTTTAGTTTGGTTAAAACTATTATGGCTAATGTTAGTATTAAGGATCATATTGCTAATCATAAATACCCTATTAAGGATTTTAATATACGTTTTAGTTCATTTTTAAATTATATTATTTTGTTCCTTTTTTGAATATAATTGATAAAAGTTTTATTATTAATAAATAAATTAACAAGAGAATAAGTAAAAAGTTTGTTATGTAATTATATTATAAGTATTTCATAATCATTAAAATTAAGAAACTGAAATATAAATAAGGGAATTTATTTAAATACTATTAATAATTTATAATTTATAACACAATATTATAATATATAGCATATTAAAATTATTATTTTAATTTCTTAATTAAAAATATTTAATTAAATCATATATAAATATAAAAAAATAAAATAATACTTCATTAAAATTTTTAAATTTTTTCTTCTTGGTTTTAACTTTTGATTCTTGGATCATGCCAAGTGGTTTAAATTTATCTAGTTTTTAATATTTATTTTTTAATTGTATATCCTATTGGTCATTCTCCGTTATATCGTTTTCGTGAGAAGATAAAGCGCTCTTTTAATCAAATAACTATTTTTTTTTAATTTACTCCAACTTGATTTTTTTGTAATGAGTTTTATGAATTTCTGGCTTGGATATTTAATATAAATTTTATTAAGAAGGCTTTTAAGTTAATCCTACTAAAACTATATTTTAGCTATTGATTTACTTGAAATCATATTGGTCAACATTGTTTTATTTTTATAGAATATTACTCCCCACTCTAAAATCAACTTATTCAGTTTTAACAGGGCTTAAGCTGCGATACTATCTCTAGCCACTCCATCCATAGCTAGTCAGAGAATTTAAGTTATTAGATTTCGGAGATTGGTTTCTAAAATAAGTTCCCAAAAATTGATCCTTTTTAATATGATCATCTATATTATTTTCATTACTGTTCACACTCTTCATCCAAGTAGCCAATGGATTGTTATTATTATTCACAAAATTATTATTATTATAATAATTTGATCTTGAGGTCTACGAGCTAAAAGGTGTATTTTTATTTACCAAATATTTATTTACATTACCTCTTAAATAGGGTAATGACTTATTATTAGTATAAGTTTAGCTATGTTATTTTGAAGGGCTATAATGTTTTTATTGGAAAAAGGTGTCCTATCTAGCAGCTGATATTCTTTACATTAACCCATTAAGTTGGTACTATAGATATGCCTGGTTTGATTCGGATTCTTACTCTTTGGCAACGCCTTAATTTCCGGAGGTGTTTATGTTCGGAAAGTCATAAAAATTACCGAAATCTTTTGCCTTACTTTTATTTAGAACATCTTATTATTGGGAATGCTAATTAGGGTTTTAATTAATGGGGTTTTCAAATTATGATTAAAGTTATTTAAGGTTTTGTTTTTAGCTGAAAAGTTGCTGCACATGTTTGTTTTTAAAATATTTGGCAATCTAATTATAGTTAGAAATCTAAATATTTTATTATTAATTATTTTCCGCTTCGAAATTGTTGGCTTAATCTTGATTAGTTGAATTGCCTTCCTAATCTTCTTTATTCGTTTATTTTCTGGCCATAAAATCTTCCTTCAAAGCTCTTATAATCATAGCTTCTTTACTCATGAAGGGAAAGGGGTCAACTTTATCTTAAAACAGTTTTCTATTCTATTCTCTGCCTATTTTTTCGTTAAGAAAACGGTATTTTTGTTATAAATTAGGATTTATTAATTTTTTGAAATTTTGTTTTAAAGTCCATTTTTCTGAATTACTGAGTAAAATAGCCCTTAGGCTAGCGTTTTCAACTTCAATAGATTTATCTTTGATCTGCTATTATTCTTCTTCTAATAATTCGACTGCATGCTATTCGATGTGGGGAATTCTTGTCTGATTTTAGTTTATATTGTATGAAAACCCTTCATCAGTATCTGTATTATTGTTATTGTTTCTAACCAATTTTTCCACTTAGGAGTCAGTGGCATCGAATTAGTCATTGTTGTCTTAATTATAATAGTTATTTTGGGTAATGAATTTGTATTGAACATTCAATTATGCCTCTTATTATTCCTTTAGCAGTTCAGAAATCTTTATTTCTGCTAATTCTTCAAATTGTTATTTCCTATATTCTTCTTTCTGATGCCATTTTTTCAGAATGGTATCTTTAACCTATTCTGGCAGTTTTTTCAACACTATCTATTTTTCCAAAAAAAGAATCTTCCCATTGCTACTTGAGCACTACACAGTGTATTCATAAATCCCTCCCCCGTCATTTTGTAATAAAATCTAAAATTAATTATCAAATATATATTTTTATAAATCAGAAAAATATTTTAAATACCTCCTCCCCAAAGAATTCTCCTGCTTGCAAAATACCAACATTAATATTGTGAAAGCAAAATTATGGTAGAGATCTTTAACCCTGAACAGGAACTTTTATTTTTTAAAAAGTTAAAATTCTCCTTCCAATATAATGAAGACTCTTTCTGATTAATTATCATGTTGCTATATGCTTTCACCTTCTTTTATGATAACTTATTTTCTATAGGTGATTTCTTCACCAAAAAAACGAACAATTCTTTCAAATGTCCTACCACTGGTCACCAATGTACTGAAAACAGGAAAAAGCTAAATTAAAAATTCATTTTTTTAATTTTAATATTCTCTATATTGCTAAATAACTACATCAAAGTCTGCCTGATTATAATTTGTATTAAAATTTATTTACTTTAATATTTTTTATTACTATAGTTATTTTCTAATAAATACTTTGTCAAGATACATGAAATCCGTTTTTTCTAATGTGCAAACTGATGCAGCCCTTGGCTTATTCTCAACTAAAGCCTTTTCTCCAAAAAAACTATTTTCTCCCAACTCAAGTATGATTTTCCCAAACTCTATTTCATAATACTCTGTAAATAATTACTGCCCGATTTTTTCCCACTCATCAATGTCTTCTACCTTTATATCTTTCTTATGCATTTTACTATGTATAAATATTTTAATTACAAAGTTAACAAAAAATATAAAATATATATGATTACTTTAGTAAAAAATGTTAAAATAAAATGTTTTTTTTCGTTTCGTCTATAGTTGTTTCATTATTGTTGAGTTATATTTTTTTATTATTATCATCAGAGTGGTACCCCTTTCTTTTTAAATTAGAAACAATTTTTTAAGCTTAAACTGCTACCGAACTTATCATTTTCTTATCTTCTTGTACTTGTGTTTATATTTGCTGTGTTTTTTGCAATTCAAGATTTGCTAATGCATCTCTACAAAATAATATATTTTTAAAGTTATTTTTTATTAGAATTCTAATTGAAAGTGATTTATTTTTAAGATTTCTAACAAATTTACATGTCTTCTTTCATACTTAAAATAATTTTCCCTTATATAATAACATAGGCCATATCTCCTTTATCGCCCTATTTGAAAACCATTGTTAGTGGATCTAATCTAAAATAAATCGTACATATCATTGTTCTTTATTTGGAAATAAAAAAAATTATTACACTTTGTATTTAAAGGCTTTAATAATATCGATAATTATTTCAGGGTTTCCTTTGTATTCTTCAAATAATTAGGAGAAAAATTTGTTTTTTCCTAAAAAACCTTTAAGAGAAGCCAGTTCTTCTGAAGACCTTTCACTTCCATTTTTTTTTAGAATTTCTCTTAAATATGTATGATTCATTTTTTTTAGTGTATGTTTTATATTTATTAGTGATTTAATTTATTAACTTTCCTATCGTTAACTAAACAATTATTATTAATTATTAATCAGACAAATTTCTTTAAATTTTAATTTTCAATAATTATTCCTAGCATAAAAATATTTAAAGAAAAAATGTTATAAATAAATAAAAATAATAATAATTATTATTATTATTTAAATATTCAACGAATATTATATAAAATTAGTTAGTTACATTATTTTAAAATATTTTTTTTAAATTTATATTGGAAAATATAAATTTATTAATATATAGTTATTCTTTTTAAATATATTAGAATATAATTATAATTTTATTTATTAGGTTGTAAATATAAATATAATTGAATAAAATTAATAAAATAGCAATACCTAAATTTAAGAATAAAAGCATAAAATGGAATCTAGAATTTAGCAATTAATCACAGCAATTGAGTAAAGTGAAAAAACCGAAGAAGTTAAAAATTGGATGAGTTAAATTTCATAACCCGAATTCGGCTTAATTGACTCTTTTATCAATACTTTTATTAGTCTTCAAGAATAAAAAAATAATACTCTTTAGCAATAGAATTAGATTTTGACGGCAATCAGGTAATTTTTTATTTTTTTAATTTGTGAAAAAATAAATAAAAGGCATAAGTTTATTTAATAATAAAAATGTAAATAATTAACAATTTTACTATTTTTTCATATAGAAAGATAAATGAGTGGACATATGGGATAGTTCTTAAATAAATGAGATAAAATTAGAAATTCCCTTTTTCCTTAAAATAATATATTATAGAAACTCCAGTTTCTAAAAAAACTGGAGATTCATATGTTCTGTTAGGACACATTTTCTAGTCAGACAATTTCAAAGATATAGTAAATAAAGAGTTTATTTAGGTTATGTTAGATGACTTAGAATACATAGAGGATCATGAGGTTTTCCACCAAATAGTCGTAATAATAATACAAATATCATAAAACTTGAAGCAAACTAATCGTAAATTTAAAAATATTAAAACTCTAAAAATTTTAAAATTTGCATTCTGAAAATATAATAGAAATTGATATGGTTTTAAATCTAATCCAAGAGCATCCTAATTAAAGATATATTTCTGAAGGACTTACATACTTAATAAATGAAGTCAATGACTAATACATATATCATTGTCTTTAATTTGTATTAGATATCTACAATAAAAATATAACATTTTTCTATACAGGAGTAAGCAATACTAAAATATATATTTATATATAGATTTCTTCAATATTTATAAAAATTTCAAAGGATTTAAAAGTTTTAATTGAAATAGTGATTAAATAAGTTTTGGAATAAAGCAGTGATGAATTAAGAGAAAAATTTATGGATGTCGGCATTAAGATCATATAAGACCCCAGCTATAAAGATATATAGCATAGAAGAGAGGAGTTATTGGACATGTGCTAATAGTTAAGTTTACTATGTCAAAATTAATAAATAATCTAGAAAGGTTAATAAATGAAATAAATATTATTATAAAATAATTGATTATTTAATTGATTGATAGACAATCTTTTTAATATATTAAATTAATAATAATTATTTTTAATAATTTAATAATAATTTTTTTGAAATTAGTTCCAAAACTTTGATATAAATTCAATATTTTCATTATTTTATATCAAATCTCTATTTAGGGAACTATTAATTTCTATAACTATGATTTCTATACCTAAAAGTATTTATGGATCCATATTTATCATTTTAATTATTATTATTATATCTATCTCGCGATCTAGATCTTTCGTTTCTTTATTTATAAGAGGATTTTTTAAACGAATTCTTTTATTATATAAAGGTTCGTTCATTTTATCCTTATTAAGATAAATTATTACTATTATTATATCTATTTAAAGAATTGTAGTTATGATTATTACTGTTGTTGTTGCTGTTGTTATTATTATAAGATTTAGAAGAGGATTTGCGAGATCCCCATGTTTTCACACAAATTTCATACTACTTAAAAAATGCTTTTATTATTTTTTTCAGAACCTTTGCCGCCTTTATGGTCGTCGAAGTCCTTACGTTTATCAATAAGCACAGTTTTACCATTTACTATTTCTCCTAGGTTTCGTCTTTGAAAAAACAGTTGTACACTTTGAAATTCTCTGTAACACACTGTTTTAAAGCATCTAAAGTTACAAAACTATCTTTGCTCCTTCTACTCACAATAACTCCGATGCAGGGAGTCCGTGATTTGAGCTCTAATAATTCTTTCCAACCTTTTTATAGAATTTTTAGAATTTATTACTTGCTGAAATATTATTATTTATTAAATTTACCTTCAGGCAGTTCTTCAACCCATCCTGTTGCCCAATCAAAGCCATATGGTCCCTATTCTTCATTTTATTGATCATCATCTTCGGAATCATCAATATCTATATTGTTTATTTATTAAATTCAATAAAATGAAATAATTAGTAATTGACTTCTTTATTTTAAATTACCAATGTTCAATTGGTCATTAGATTTTAATTTATTTTTCTTGTTTTATTCTCTTAAGTTTTATTTTTTAATTTAGGATTACTATCATCTTCAAAATCTAATTCCATATCAAAGTCTGCATCTTCATCTATCTCGAGTTCATTTTAATCAATACTGCTGTTAAAAGAACCGTTAGCTGCTACTTCTTTCTCCTTTTCTCCCATTCTTTTGTTTTATTCATTGCAATTAGAACTGTAAGACTCGGAATGTTTCCTTGATGGTTTTTTATATCATATTTTTTATTCAAAAATTCTTTTTTATTATTACTACTATTAAAGCCATACTTACTATTTTTAAAACTTTTGATGTTGTCTTTTTGTATTTGGATTAATTCTTTTACGCTATTTTATATACTGCTATTTGAAATATTGCTAAATTTGCTATCATGTTTACTAAATAGACTTTCTTTTTCAATTTGTTCAAGTTAAGGTTTAAATTTGTATAGAATATCTCTTAATTTAATCTATAACTCTTCAACGTTACTCAACATGGTTTTTCCAAATTCAAGAAATTCATTTGGCAAATCATTATTAATTTCTTACTAATACCCAATTTTTTACCCTTATAATTCGAAAGATTATGAAGAAGATTCGTATTAAAAAAATTATTTATTTCACGAATATAATTTTAGAATTCTTCAATTTTTTTAGTTTATACTACGTTCTAAAATAATTCGTCTAAATCCAAGAAAGGATTGTACCAACCACACAATTAAAATATTGACTTTTCATATTCTTAGTGAATTTATTTTAAAATTTAATGTTTTTTCCTTAAAATATTATCAATTTCCTTTATTCGGGTTCCCTGAATTTTTTATTTTATTTATTGAAACTAGTTTTCCATTTATTTGATGCATTCTTCAATTTTTATTATTTAAGCAGAATGGCCTTAGTGCTTTTCTATTTAGCATTTCGAACATAAAATGAAATCTCCTCTTCCCATACACCGAGAATTGAAACAAACAAACTAAATATTTTTTTTTGATGATATTGACATTTTTTTATGCTATGTTGACTTAAAAAACCGGTTATTTTTCTTCATTTTAAATATCTTATTGTAATTATTTATTTTCTATTTATTATGCATTTTGATCTTATTAGGAAATTTATTTTTAAACTGATAGGTCTTATGAAAGTTCTGTTTTATTGGTGGCCTATTCTTTCAGATTATTTGCTTGCTTAATTTATTCTAAAATTTAATTATTTGCTTTCTATTCCATCTTTTTTTATTTATATTTCTATTACTTTAAACTCCCCTTGTATATAATTTTTTTTTTTTTCAAATTTATTTTATTAATAATTCAGAAATAGTTAATGTTCTTGTGTTTTATAAATGCCTATCAATTTGATTTTAGTATAATAATAAAGTATTAATAATAAATACCGTAAAAAAATAATTTATAAATAAAAAAAATCACATCATTAATACACTTATTTTAATTAAACTAACTATACACTTCATAAAAAAGTATATTTATACTATATAGTAATTAATTAATTGTTTTATTATTCACTCTTTTTATTTGATTTTATTATATTAATTAAAAAATAGTTTTTAACATTAATTAAATGATTTATCCAAAATTTGTTTACAACTTGATTATGATAATTTACTACATAAATATTAAATCTGTTATTTTATAAATACAAATAAAACATAATAAATAAAAATTTCAACTCTAATATATACAATACAATAAATAAAATAATACTAATACAGTTAACTAATAGCTATACTTTTAAAGTTTTGTAAAATAAAATGCAAGGAGAAACAGAAGTTATTAATAAACACAACATATATGGCACCTCTCCTTAAACGATAGAAAAAAACTAATAAAATAGTAAAGAATTATAAAAAAATTTGTTACTATTCATTATAATAAAATTAAAAATAAAAACAAAAAGAACAAGTAGAAATATAAAAAGACTCGTTGAGTAAATTATAAAAAGAACAGAAAGTTAAATAAAAATAGATCTAATCAGCTAAACTATCATAAACAGTAATTGTATAATATGAAAATTATTAATTATAAATTCATTAATTGATTAGGATTTATAAGGATTTGTATAAAAAATTGCAATTGATAGAATATAATTAGAAGATTATTTATCAAATCAAGTCAACGAAACTTAAAAGTGGAAATCTAAATATTAATTTCACAAAGATAGTTATGTAATATTTTATTTTAAGTAAAAATTATATTAAAAATAGCCAATCTACCATTATATTTTAATTTCAAGTAATAAAACATATAAAAAGAATTAAATAGTTTTACTAAAAATGTAGCTAATGACAGAGTGAATATAGAAAATTAGTTTGACGATCTGATAAATAAGAATTAAAAATTAGAAGAAAATTATTGTCAAATTTAAAAGAAACTTTAAAAGAGTAGTCAGCAAAATAACAATGTAAATTATTAATTAATTTTAAGAATTGGCTAATATTAACTGAAATATATAAAAAGGATAGTGACACCATTAATAGAAGTTTAAAATAATTTAGTTAGAAGATGGCGGAAGAGAGAGTCATCTTAGAAAAATAATTGGAGTCATCTAAGTAGGAAACTGTAACTTGGCAATAAAAATATTGGAATATTAAAAAACTGTATGATGAAATATCGAGTGAAAAGTAAAGATATAGCTTAAAATAGGTATAAGAGGCAAAAGAATTTGTCCATTACACAGCAAAAGAACATGTAAAATTATATGTGAAAAGGTTAGTTTAGTTATTATGTGTTCAACAACATTTTCACATTATTTTAGATCAATTTGGAAAATTAGATTTGTAGTTTAGAAGAATAGTAAGAAATAAATTATTAGCAAAAAAATTATTTTGAATATGTCATGAATAAATGGAGAGAAGCTTATTAAATGACAGATGAATACAGAAAACGAGATAAGTAAATCCAAGAAGAGCTATAACATAAAATTCAAAAGGAAAGGAAGTCACAGAAGAATATTTAATAAATAATAGATGAAAATTACAAATTATAAATTGATAATTAGGCTCTTGTTGCTGCAATCAAAGAATTAAATGATCGATTTGATGAAATAAATATAGAATTCACAAAGTATCAATAAAAATAAGATCTGAGTAGCCATTATCAGTAATAAAATCTATAATTAAGGTAAACATATATGTTTAATTTACTTGTATTATCGATTAATAATATAATTTAATATTAATTAAAGAAATGAACTTGATAGATTAACATCTATAATGGAAGATCTTAAAAATTAAAATGAAAAACTGTAGTTATAAAGAGAAGAATTTATAAATGAAAGATAGACCAGAAGTAATATAATGGAAAAAATGTAATAAGAAAACAGAAACTTAAAATAATAAATATATAATGTGGAAAGTAAAACTTCATAAAATAATAATTAATGAATGTATTATTTCTGTTGAAAAAATATAATTTTTTTTTAATTTTAAATTTAAATAATTAAATTTATATATTATTATCAGTTTCATTAAACTAATATTTTTCCTGTAAAATAATTCATACTTAAGAATTATAATAAAAATAACAACTATATTTTTCAAAAAAGCACTTACATTTGCAGAATTATTATTTTCCAAAATGAAATAAAAATTATTTAATTAATTAGAACATATAACTATATATATAAGTTGGTAAAAAATATTTATTTTGAATAAAATTTAAAAAATATTAAATAACATATAAATTAACAAAAAAATGGATAGTAAAAACTAAATCACCAACAAGTTTCTTTAAAATTATTTTTTAAATAAAAATAATAATTAAAGAAAAAGCAGGTATTTACACTTAAAAAGAATAAGTCATTCCTCCCCTCTTGTTCCAACTTTAGAAGTAAAAATTTGCCCTTTATATTTTAATTGAGGAAATTGTTTTTTTAGCAACATGAATTATCACTGATCAAACTATCATGTCCGGGAAAGCTATTTGATGGAAGAACCGATTTTATATAATCAAGAAGGTAATTAAGTTCTTTGTCTCCATTTTAAAAAGATGCACACGTATGGTCTCAGCAGGGGTAAATTAAAGAATTGCGAGCTGAAAATGTCAAGTTAAGAAATTTGAAGTCAGGCCTGGATGGTATCGTATAGATTTAGGAAAATAAAATAAAAGTAAATTCGATTAATAAAATATAATAAAACTGTATAAAATACAATTAGTAATGTTAAATAATCCATGTTTTATATCAAAAAAACTATTTTTTATGGAAAAGGACTTAGAAAGGTAGATAAAATAAACCCAGTTTAATTAAAATCTTCAAAACTAATAATAGAAACCGTTAGAATACAGTAAATTCTCTTAATATTAAATTTAGAATTTATTTTAATTTATATTTTAAATAGATTAAAGGGGTGGTGAATAGAACATTAAAAAAAATCAACAATTACTCGATGATAAAAATAAATTGATTTAAAAACTATAAAATGAATTAATAGAATCAGAATAAACCAAATAATAACTAAAATAGTAGATTAGTGATCTATCACAGTAAAATTAGAGATAAGATTCTAAATTAGTATAAGAAACACAATAATCAACTTAATAGAATTAGAGTTAAGTTAGCTAATCTGGTCTACAACATAATATTTCCCAATCTCCTAATAGACAATTATCTTAAAATTAATAAGAAAACCTATAAAATTAATAAGAATAAAACTAGGGTTAGATTTAATAATCACTCTTATAATAAGAATTAACTCAGCAGGCTGAATAATAAAATAATTATAAGCCAACTTAGATCAATTGCAAATTGAATATCAAAAAAAGATCAAAAATGTAACAGCCTTCAAACCTAATCTGATGAATAAATATAACTGTTGAAAAACCTTTAAAGTGAAATGCAAGACAAATTAACATAGCAATAGAAAGATTATGATAGCTAGCTTGAGATCTTCCTCTAATAAGTTGACAAGTCTTCAAAAGAAAAATAAGATCTTATAGATAAAGTTAATTAATTAGAAAGCTCCATATAACCTGTAAATTATATATTTATTTTATATTATATTTCTATTGATTTTGAATATATTTTTTATAAAAAAAAAAGAAAAATGACATAATTAAAACTTTAGAAGGGTAGTTAGATAATATATAAAAAGAAAATCTTAAAAATTCATAGACTATTTAAAATTTACAAAGTGAATTTTCTAAATAAAATGAATTGGAAAAAACTGTTTAAGAAAAAGAGGAACAGATCCTATAACAAACTCAGAAAAATGAGGAAAACATTTAACAATTAATTGAAAACTTAAACCTATAACATGCAAATAAATTAAATGAATAGTAATAAAAATATGAAGAAATAATTTAAGAACTTGCCAATAGGATCAAGGATTTAGGGCAGTAAAAAGAAGAAATAGAGAAAGAATTAATTAATAAAAATGAGGAATTTTTATAGTAAAATGAAAACAAATTAAAAGATCACCACAAAGAGATAGAGAGATAAAAATCGTTGCATGAAGAGCAAAACCTGAGACTATCTAATAAAATTGAAGAATAATAATAGTAAAATGAATAAATAATGTAAGAACTTTAGAAATAAAATGTTGAATATTAGCAAGAAAAAGGAAGTTTGAGTGAAGTGCATCAAAAATAAATAGAAGAACTGATATAGCAAAATCAATAGATGGCATAATAATTAACTGATAAATCAGAAAATTAAATAGAGTAGAAATAAAAAATAGCCGAACTTACCAATAATTATGATGAACAAAAATAAAAATATGATAATATAATATAAGATCTCACTAAAGAACTGGATGAGTAACAATAAAAATATCAAAATTTAATTCAACATCATTCCAATGAAATCAATCAATTAAAGTAATAATAAGAAGAAATATAGTAATAACACAATTAGGAAATTGAATAATTATAGTAATAACAAGAAGAAATATAGTAATAACACAATTAAGAAATTGAATAATTACAGTAATAATAAGAACAATTATAGTAATAACACAATTAGGAAATTTAATAATTATAGTAATTGTAAGAAGAAATATAGTAATAACACAATTAAGAAATTGAATAATTATAGTAATTGTAAAACAATTTGAAAAATGACCATGCTAAAGAAATAGAAGATTAAAAAAAATAATAGAGCTAACTAGTTAAATAACACTCATAAGAAATAGATTAATAAAAAGAACAATAGAGCCATTTAATTAAGCAACATTCTGTGGAGTTTGAAGAAGTGTAATAATAAAGAGAAACGTAAATTCAGAATTTGAACAACCAGATAGAAGAATTATAATAATAAAATTTAAATTTATTATAAGAACAAGCCGAAAATTTCAAATAAAATCAAGATAAAATAAAAGATCTTAAAAATAGTTTTGAAATCCAACAATAGTAAATAGAAACCAACTTAAAAAACTCTAAGTAATCTGTTCTAGCTCATAGTCACACCGTAGAATTATAAATTGAAAGCTAAGTAGAAGAAAATCAATAAAATGAATTGAAAGGATCTGGTGAATCCAATAAATTTGTCGTTGACTACCAAACCGAATTGAAAAGCTATGTTCAAGAAAATATCGAAAAATAAATGGAAGACTTGGTTGACAGTTAGAGAGAAGAAAGATAAAATTATGAAATCGAAAAAGATGAACATATGAGAATAATCGGAAAGTTAAGAAAAGAAAATAACCTTCTCTAAGACTAAATCAAAATATTAAAATCTCAAATCGACGATTTAATGATATCAAGGAAACAGCTATAGTAGAAGAAGAATGACGAACCTCAAATCAAATAACAAAATTTTTAAGACAACAATTAAGATGCCATTAACTCTATTGAAAAACTAAAAAAAGAAATAGAAGAACTTCATAGTAAAAACCAGAGCTTAGTTTATTAACTTGGAGACAAAGGTCTTCAGGTAGATTTAGAAAATATATAAAATGAATGGGAAGATGGTCTCAGAAAAAGAATAGAAGTAAATTAATGTTAATTAAATTTATTATTTATCAAAAAAGGAAAAATAACCCATATCATATCATATAATATTATATATCATTTTTAGGTGGAAATAAGAGAATTAGTCTCAAAATTTATGTTAGAAAAAGCTTAAATTTAAAGTTGGTTACAAGAAAACCAAATTTAGCTTATATAATATGAAGAACAAATTGAGTTGTTATAAAATGATTTATAAATGGCAATAATATAAAATTAAGATAGTGAAGAATACCAAAAAGAATAGGAATCGTAAAGAACTAGTGTAAATGAATTGGTTTAGTCAATGAAATCAGAAAATAAAAAAGAATAGGAAATCATAGATGTTTTATAATAAAAATATATACAATAGAAGTAAAAAGAAGAAATTAATTAATAAAAAATTCAAAATTTACAAAATACCATTACCAAACTGGAAAATTTCAAAGAGAGTCAATTAGATATTCTTAAATAAAATATTAAAAACAACGAACTTGTAAATATTGACAAAATAAACATCTATGCTGAAAGAGAAGCCTATGAATAATCAATTAAGTAAATGAAAGTTATGCTCAAAGTAAGCTCAATATTTTATAAAATATTTTTTATTATAATAATAATATGTATATTTATGCAAAATATTTTTATAATAGGATTTATAAAACAATTTGTAAAATCTTTAAACTTAAAATGATACTTTAAAATCTTCCTTATAATCAAAAAATGAAGACGATAAAAGGAAAGTAGCCAGTATGTTAGTTAATTAAAATTAGAGATAGAAAGTCTAAAATTAAATATTAAATTGGAGGAAGAGCAAAGATAGCTATAAGAACAAAAAATTTAGAATTAAAACCAATGATTCCACGAAAAATAAAATCTTTCTTTAGGATATTTTTTTCTTTTTTCTAATATATATGTATATATATTAAAATTTTATTTTCATTTATTTTATTAAATTTTGTAAAAATTTTTATCTGTAACCGTTATTTTTCCATTCGTTTATACTTTTTATAATTAACATTGTATTAAGTTATATTTTATAAATAGAACAATATTTTTATAAGCTTTTATCAGAATCTAATACTAAAAAGGTGATATTAAATCTAAAATCTTAATATTATAAAATCACAAAAATTACCAACTATATAAATAAAAATTGATGGAAAAACCTTAATTTGAATTAAAAATAGATTCTAATATAAAGGAAATATGTGCCCTCCTTAAATAAACCATGGAGTTTATCAATAAAAGGCCTATTACGAAATATTATTCTCAATAACTATATTGGAGAATATAATTATTTTTAGAATTATTTTGCATGGCGCCATAAGTAAAAAATAAATTGAAGTTTAATACCAAATTATTTTGTATATAATAATTTATTTCTTCTTAAATATATGTAGATCTCTGCAGAAAAACAAGAAAATCCTTAATAAGCTCTATAAATTATAGAAAAATGTAAAGAAATAATATTACAATTTAGAGAAATCATTACTTCTCAAAAATTTTCAAATTTCTTAAATGATTTCGGAAATAATACGAGTTTTGATGAAATTTTAAAATAATTCAGAGATTTATTAGAGAAATAAACTATCGAATGTTTAATTTAATATGGAGAAATGTAAATTATAATAATAGTTTTGTTTATTTATTTTAATAAATTGGTTATTGTTTAGTGTAGGAAAAGATGGAAGTTATTATTAAAATTTAATAAAAATTTAATATAAAGAAATGTTAAAATGCGAAATTGGTTATAAAAACATCTAGATATTCGAATAATGGGTATAAGAAGCCCAAGGGAATATGAAAACGCATAAAAGTATTTAGGGACTTAAAGAAGAATTAAATTCAGATGCCACTTTAATAGTATTCTATAAGGGGGGTTATGAATTGCTGAAAACGATAGACTTTGAAGATTTCTATCTGTTTTTTAAGTAATTTAATTAATTTTTGTAAAATCTCTTTCAAATATAATATTATATAAAAAAGGTAATTTTGTGAAAAAGTAGATGGAATTACATTAAAGGATTAAATACATAAAAAGAAAATATAATTTTTTATAGATGAATTAAATGAAAATTTGATTACCCCTTAAATGATTAGCGATTTTTTTAATTTCATTTGGACCAATCCAAGAGAGCAAATGCTTATTTTAAACAATGAAGTTTTTCAATGGAATGAAATTGGAGATATACACAAAAAATTAACTTTAGAAGTATTATCTGTATCAGAAAAAAGTAAAAAAGATAATTATTTATAAAAGGGATAAAAAATAAATATAGATGAAAAGGGATACGCTGAGTAAAAAATATTAAGAATATTTTTTTAACTCACAATTTAAAAATTGATAATAATAATAAATAGGGGATATAATTATGGAAATGGAATTGTGAGAATAGGAAGAAAGGCAGACTCTCAACCGATTATGAATGACATATATTCCAGCAAAAAAGAGAGTTAGATTTCTAGAAGACAACTTCTCATAACTTTTAAAAATTTAATAATTTTAGAGTTTGCTGCACTTCCTCAACTAATTCCTCAGAATTTCTTTTAGATAAATTACAATCTTGCTAATTATTTACAAATAAAACTTATAAATTGGGAGAAAAGGGATTAACTATGATAGTTATAGATTCAAACTAAAAATAAAAGTAATTAGATTAGATTAGAATAATATAATAAATAATTCTTTGTTTATAAAAATTTTATAGATATGAGACTGAAGAAGAAGAATAGTAAAATGGAATTTCTAAAGAAATTAATGATACTGGAAAACTAACCAGACTTTAAACGAAAAAATTGTAATATTAATCATTTAATAATGAAAGTGATGATGTTTAGCAGTTAAATAAAAAATTTTAAAAGGATTGTAATCAATACTAAATTTTAAAAATTATATTATTTTTAACAAATATTTTACTAAATAATAATTTTTTAAATTAAAGAATTATTGTATGAAAATACAAAAAGTTTATTTAAAAATGGTTATAAAGAAATTGAAACAAATAAAATTAAATAAAAAAATGATTTGATATTTTAAGAAAAATAAAGTTTTAATCATATTTAGAATGGAGATTAGGTAAATAATATATTAAAAAAATTATTTGTGCTTATTTGATATTATTTAGGAATAATAAGATGATGAAGAAGAAGAAACTTAAAATTTTAAAAGTATTTTAAAATAAAATTAGGAAAAAGTAAAATCAAATATAAAAAATGATTATGGATAATTTTTAGACAAATGGGTTAGTATTTCAGTGAGGTAAAAAATATATATAATATATTTTAATATTTTTTATTTATATACTTTATTTTAAACTTAATTTTGCAATTTTCAGATATTTAGAAAAGAATAAGGATAACTAGAATATCGAACTCAGACAACATAAAATTATATTACAAGCATACTCCAGAAAACATATGTATTCTTTTGGAAGGAGTATAAAATGTGATTTTTCTTTTAATGTTGACACAATTTCAGATATTCACTGCTATATATATTATAAAATGACTAATGGTGGATAAAAAATGCGAATTAATTAGAAATAGGAAATCCTTAGACTTATCTTTCAATGCAAATGAAAAATATTAAATAATAAGTAGATTAGATGCCGTCTTAGCATTATCAAGTTGAAAATGGAATGATAATAGGATTAATGGGATAAACTTATTTAAAATTTAATTTAGACGAATGAAATGTATTATATAGTATTTATGTATTATATATATATTTATAGTTATATAAATAAAAATAACCCCTAGCACTTTATAAATAATAGTTCAATAGTTAACGTTATCATTGTATGTAACAAAATGAGTTGTTAAAGATTTTAAAACTGAATTAAATTTTTAATAGCTCTATCCTATCAAATACTTACCTGTTAAATAATTTTAGTATTTTAAACTATCCTTATATTGTTATCTTTCTTAAAACAATTTCTATTCAATGTTAATAATTAATTTTTACACATTTACATAAAAAAAATTTATTATGAAATTTACCTATTATTCTTTCTATTGCAATTAATTCTTTTTTGTATACATTTTTTGTCTATAAAAAGCTTATATTTTTTGAGCAGCTTTTTAAATACTATGATTTTTCTCCATCGATTCTTAATATTTGAGGAGGAAATCCTTATCTTCCTATATTATACTTAAAGTTTCATCATATTTTCTCACTAAACTATTTTTATCCTCCTTTTTTTTAATATATAATATATATATATATATAATGGGATATAATAAAACTATTATAAATTTACTGTTAACATATCATACTATTATTTTATTATATTGAATTTTTTTTAAACTACGTTTCTGAATCTTTTATTTTTTAGTTTTACAATTATATCTATTCTAATTACTGTTTTACTATTAAAAGTTAGCTTTGATCCCTAGATAGTTTTAAACAATCTTAGCTATTACTGACATTCTTTATAAATATAATTAGCATTAATTTAATTATTATTAATCAATATAGTATATATTATATAGAATAATTACCAAAGTATTAATGTTTTCTTTTAATATTTAATTGTTTCCTTTCATTTAATTATAATTTTAATTCTGATTCTATTTTTATATTTTATTTTCAATTTTAGATTTATTCTTAAAATTCATATAATTTATTTATATATTTCTTGCGGCTATGCATTTTTATTAATATAAAATTTATTTCTATATTTTATTATTTGATATCTATTTCCAAATAAAAAAGAAGTTAATGAAAATTATAATTTAATTAAAATTTAATTTTGTTACTTAGTTTTTAGTACTTTCTTATTGTATTTATGAAATGATTTGCTTATACATATTATCCTTATCTTCTTTCTCAAGTATTAAAAGGGATGTATTAATGGTTTGCTTTGTCATTACATCCAAATAATAATTTTGTACATCTTCCAAATTTTACTAAAGTTGTTTATGAGAAGATGACTACTTGTTTAACTCCAATTTAATTTTATCTTCATAATTATTTTTTAACTTTCTATTGAAAAAAAAATAAAATTTAATTTTTTGAAATAAATCTATATGTAATAATTTACAAAAATTATTCAGACAGGCTTTTTATCAATTACTTATTTTATTATTTTTTGTTCATTTTTTAAATAAATTATTGTATTTTTCTTGCTGATAGATCTTATCTATATTAATTAGAGAGTTGTTATTAAATACTTTATATTTTTCCTAGCTCAAGCTTTTAATCATCCTTTTATTAGGTGAGTTTTTTTATTTGAATCACTTTATTTTCAAACTAAATCCTCATTTCCCCAAATAATTCTTGTATAAGTTAACAGGAATCTTGGTATAAATATTAACAGGTCTACCAAATGTTTTATATATCTTCACATAACTCTTACTAAGATTCATTATTTTATTAATTTTCAAGTATTTATATACATTTGATCAGCTAAATCTAATTTTAATCTAAATAATCAAGTGCTTCTTCATTTTCACTGTTTAAATTACTTTATGGAGGTTCAATATTTAATTAATTTTCCACAAATAATTTTATTTAATCAGTTATTTTTAAAACATTAACTTAATACAATTTTAAAATATTTAAAATGTCTTATAAGCAATTATTTTAGTTTTCTAAGAGGATTTCATTCTAAACCTATTCTTTTTAAAGGTCATTGCTTATATTTTTAAGTTTTTAATCTTTTTAATTAAGTAAATCCAATGTTTAACTACATTCTTCATTTAACTTTTTAATTTAATCATCTCTTTAAAATAAATCTTATTCTACCTATTATTTATATTTTTCTAATTTATCTTCTTCATTTTAACATTTTTCTTATAATATTTCTATTTATTATTATTAATCATATTAAATTTAGTTAGTTGTACTTTTTTATTCTTCTATCTGATTGTTAGATTCTAAATTTTAAGTTTCTAATTATTATATTTGAACCTAACTCTGCTACATGTAATTATTAAATTTAGTATTAATTTCCTCAATTTACTAATTTAAGTTATCTATTTCTTCTAAGTATTTTTCTTAAATATATTAATTTTATTCATCTTTTCTTTATATATCAATTTCACTATTATTTTTTAAATATCAAATTCTTCATTAATTTCTTATATTTGTGAATTTAAACTGTTTATTTATTGGTCTTTATTGCTAATTATTTTTTCCTGTTAATCTTTACTGTTCTACTTGAAATCCTCAAATTAATCATTTACTTAATCAATACACTATTTAAAATGATTAATTTATTCATCTTTTTCTTTTAAAATTAATTAATTTTCATGATTTTTAATATATTCAGATTTTTCATTATTATCTTTAAAAATATTAAATTCTTTATTAAGTTCCTCCATTTGCAAATTCAGAGTTATTATTGTTTAATCCTTCTCTTTCAAAAGTTCTTCATTTTGTTCATTTTAATGTTATTATTAAATATTACAATCATTTTTAAAATCATTAAATTCTGAATTAACAAGATCAAGATCTTATTTTAAAGATTCTATATAGGAATCTCTTTCTTTCAAAATTTTTTCATTTTACTCATTTTCTTATTATTTTTAAATATTACAATCATCTTTAAAATCATTAAATTGCTTATTTATAAAATCAATATCTTATTATAATGAATGGATTTAAGAGTCTTTTTCTCTCAAAGCTTTTTAGTTTTCATTATAATTAAGTTATTCCTAAATTTTGTTACTTTATTATTATTCATCATATTCTTATTTCATTTCATTCATTTTTTAATTCATTATACTTATTTATTCTTCTTTTTCACTTAAATATAGTTAATTTTACTCATCTTTTTATTCATTTAAAATTTAATTTTATTTTTAATATTCCAAATATTCATTATTTATTTTTTCTATTTCTTACTGCAATTAATTAATTTATAATTCTAATTCTCTTATACGATCTTAATGCTACTCATGTATATTTTGCATTTAAATTTCATTATTTTCTTAAATAGATTTAAATTCTAATTTCTATTCTTCTATCTAATCATTCAAATTATTAATTTATTCATCCTTTTATTTTATTAAACTTAAATTTGTATTATTTGTGGCCTTTTATTATTTTTCACTGTTTAATTTATATTCTGAATATTCACCATTTATTTAGTTAATTCGTACCCTTAAATCTTATATTTCTTAATCATTTTCTTTAAAAATAATTTAAATTTCTTAATTTTTAGATTCCTCTGTAATCTAGATGTTCTGTTGATATTCATTAAAATTAATTTGTAACTCTTTAATTTATGAATTTAACTCTTCTATCTTTTAATCTTTTTCTCTTAAAATAATTTATTATTCCTCATTATTAGTTTATATTTTTTATTAATAATCTATGTCTAGTTTTTCTATTTTACTATTTAAATCCTCAATTTATTATATGTATTAACCAATAATTTCGTCATTTTCTTCTTTTTATTTTTGTTCACCTCTCTCTAATTTTTATTAATATTCATTAAATTAATTTGTTAATTCTTCAATTTTAGAATTTAAATCTTCAATTTATTAAGATTTTTCATTTATTACTGTTTGATTTTTTAATTTTTTGCTTACTCATCATCTATTTTTTTTTCATAATTTTCGTTGTTTTACTGAATTTCTTAATGAATTTTGTATAAATTATCTTTATACTATAAATTTAATTAAGAGTTTTATAATTTGGTTTTTTCTACCAATTATTATTAATTGATAATTTATTCTTTTTGCTTATTCTAGTTTCTGTAAACAATAGAGCCAAAAAATAAAAACTTTTTTTATTATTATTCTAACTTTTTAATATTGATACTCTATTTTTCACAATAACCTTCCAGTATTTAATTCTATTTTTCCTTATTAAATCCTTTCCATTTCGAAACTACATATTAAGCTAATAGTTTTTCTTTAATTGCTTCCTAAAAAATCATATAAAGATATAATAGAAGAAAAAAATAGTTTAAATTATTCTATTATCAAGTACTTATTAATAGCATTATCTATCAATAGTTTTTTATAAAACAGATATATGTTTCCTAAACTGGCATTCCGATTTTTTAAATTTATCTTCTAAAGATTCCAATTATTCATTCCAAAAATCATTTTATTTAATGCTATCATCTTTGAGCTGGTCAATATTTATTTCCTATTTATTTTCATAATTTTTATATATACTGATATATAAATATTAAATTATATATTAAAACTAATATAAATAAGAATAATAAATACCAGTTTTTATATTTCTTCTTCATTTTAATTTTTTTCTTTTTGATATTCCCCCTATAGGGAAATATAGGCCTATTTATAGTACTTAAGCTCTTTTTCTATTTATTCAATATATTCCTAGTTTTAAGAAAGTTAGTATTCATAGTTTTAGCTTTCCTCTTTTAACTAGTCTAGCTCTTCTTCTTACTTAAGGAGAGTTTCATCAATTTGCTCTAAGAAAATTTTATATTCATTTTCTGTTTTCTACAGCAAGGTCTTGAATTTTTATTCTACCAAATTAACTTCGTAGTTTTTTTATCGCTCCAAAAATTTTACTAAATCTTATTAATTGAAGGCATTTTCTATCCCAATTTTTAAATGAGTAGAAGAAGTTTCTAATTAATCTTTTTCCAATTCCAAATTGTAAAGTTTCTAAGAGTAGGGTTGGCAAAATAAAAAATAAATCTAATAGAAAAAGTTTAATATAAAATTTACTTGCTGCAATTTGCTGATTTATTCTTAAAAGCCCTGGGATTTTAACTCCAATTATATTATAGTATCTTATTTTTCATCCAAATTTTGTTATAATTAATTTGAAAGAGCCTAGTAGTCTTTTTAGATATTAATTATTGGTTTATTTTGAATGCTCATTGCCTATAGAAATAAATTGTAAACCAAAATTTACATTAAATATTTCAATTTTTATAGATTTAAATTACTCTACTCCCAAAATTCAGTGAAGATAAAGTTTCATCAACATGATTAGAAGAGGGACCAATGTTAACTATTAATGTGGTCTAACAATTTCCTCCTAGGGAATCTTACAATATTCTGGTCAATTTGCTGTCTCTGAATGGGATAAACTGTATTTTCGCCATATTTTTTGATAAAGAATTTATGCATTTACCCAAAACAGAAAGAGAAGAGTTAATATATCTAAAGATTGGTTTAATTAAAAATGGAAAGTTATTTAGTATATCAATATAAATTAATTATTTACTTGGTTTCGTGAAGTTTTTCTCCTGTAGACTATGACTTTTTTACTCTTTCAGACCCCGCCAAATCAACCATATGGAGTAATGAAGTTATTACCGACTGATTTTGTTATTTTCCTGATTGTTGTTACTATTATTTTTTCTTTTTTTAAACCTTGACCATTAATATAACATGACTTCTACTACTGTTTGAATTCAAGCTTTTAAAATTAATTTAAAAGTTATATATATATAAAAAACTAATAATATTATTATAGTATTTACCTTGTTGCACTAAATGCTCTGTTTCTTTAAGAATATTTAACAATTTTAAAAGCTTCTTGTAAATCTTCGACTTGTATCCACTGTATATTGGATAAAAAAACTCCATTTGTAGGGCATTCACGAATTCTAATGTCAGTGTTTTCCATATTTAGTAAATCTTATAACTAAAAAAACATATATATATAAATAAATGAACAAAATCTAAATCAAAATTGTTCATATTATAATTCACCAGTTCGGTATAAAGCTATACAACAGCTATCCTAATTTCATATTAAAATTCTATATCCCTTTCTTTATGTTCAAATATATCTTATAGGGCTCTTGGAATTATTCCATTATGCTATTCATTAAATTCATCATTTCCCATCATTGTATAGGTTTTTCCTGTTCCTGTTTATCCATAGGCTAATATAGTACCATTTATACCATTCATAACACTCTTTTATTATTAAATATTTGATATTAGGCGTACTAATGATATTATAATTATTTTATTTCTTTTATAATACCTCTATTACTGATTTTCCTACTTAACTGTAAATTAGCTTTTAATCAGCTTTAGGTTCAAAATATAATTAAAATGATAATTTTTCCGTTCGTAATCTTTTCTTACTGTTGTAGTTAGGGAAAAAGTTAATTCAAAATAATATAATAATTTTATTTAAAAAGTACCAACAATTTGTGAATTTTAATTAATTTATTCTATTGAACATTAGCTATTCAATTTAAATTCCTATTCTGAAAATGGTCTCAATCTAACGAAAACCTTAATTTTTTCTTTCGGTTTTATGTCATTTACTTATGCAATTTTTTTCTAATATTACAGTCCTTATTATTCTGGATCGTTTTCTAAATTATTGATAGTATTTATAATCATTATATTTAATTTTTTTTTATTTTTAAGTTTTTATAGTGATTTTAGTTTGATATTGATTACAAATAAATTATATTTGAATTTGAAAGTAATGTTGTGTTTTTTTTCTCCTGCATATTAGGGTAGATAATATTATAGATAAATATTTAAAAGAAAGATGAATTATAATTTTTTGCGATTAATTCTCTATTTTTTATCTATGAAATCAATAAAATTACTTTATTATTAAAATTAGTTATTTATAGTTTCTGTTCATATATTTGGTATAATATTAATAATAATATATTATCATTATTCATTTAGATTTATTTATTTATTCATTAATTCAGAAATCGGAATAAACTCTGCTGGAAACGTATTCACTAACTTAATTATATTTTTCTCTCATGTGTTCAAGTAATCTTTCTAAAATTTCTAGTTCTCTAGCTCTATAATATTAAATGATTTTAATTTATAAAAATTATGAATGCATATTATAAACCAATAATTTTGCTATTACCTTTCAGCTGATTCAACTGCATAGGTTTCTGCTTATTGACTACATCTTTATGTTTCATTTACGAGAGTCTGGCTATAGTTTTCTAATTAAACTTTATTATTTTCCAAAGATTGTCTATATTATTCGAGTAATGTGGTGGTAGCTTCAATTAAACTACTTAATCTGGCCTTTTTATCTCCCAATCTTTATTTTTCAGCGGCTAAGTGGTTTAATAATTTTTACCAATCTTCACTAGCGATCTTTTAAAGATTTTTACAGTTAATAAACTAAAAAAATAAGTCAATAATAATAAAATTTACATTTTCGGCTTCTTTAGCTTATTGTTATTCTTCAGCTATAGTTAATCTAATATTGTTTAATAATTCAAGGATTTTCATAACATTTTCATAATTCAATCTGGTGGCCAATTAAGTTAAAGAAGAAATTAAAGGTTTGAAGAGAGAAGCATGTTTGTTGTTGTCTTCTTTGAGTTTGTCTAAAACCTTTTCGTATCTAGATTTGATTTGTGTGAATTCAACTCCGTCTTTAAACAAGATTATTAGAATATTAATATGATATTATTAAAATCAAGCTACATACAGCTTTAAAAACTTATTAATTTTGTAGAATTTACGAATCATGTGGTTAATAAGTTTGACTCCTTCTTCTAAAGTAGCAATTGAAATGGCGTTAGCATAGTCTTCTTCTACCCATCTCTCGTGGTCAGCTCTTCTTTACTAGGATCCTTAATTAAAAATAGATTTTAATTTACTTATTTTTCATTTTTTATTAATAACACTACACACAACTTACCTTGATCAATTGATTCAACAACTTCATCAAAATCTCTGTTCTTTAGATAGTTAAAAATATTATAAATAAAACTGAATAGGAAGAATTTGTATTTAGGAATTTTAATATATCATTGCTTACAGCTTAAGCTAAAGTAACTTTGGCATCCTTTAAAATTTCAGAGTTTATCTTAAGAGCATTTTCTGTTGATTCAATAGTGGCTTTAGTTTGTGCGATTTATTGATTCAAATTATCAATATTGGTTTCGCAAGCTATTTTTTTAAAAAGATTTTATTTATATATAATAATATAAATACTTTAAGTTAAATCTACAAGCTTCATTTTAAGTATTTAGTCCATCGGCTTGGTTTTATTCAGTTGTTAACTACTCTACGATTTCTTCTATTAAAACTGTAATTTCTTCAACAGGATTTCCAGTAGCAGCATTTAAGGCAACTGCGGAAAGGATTGTTGATCCAAAAGAATCTTTATCCATCTAAATGAATATAATTTTTTACATGATTTGATAACATTCTATTAATGAATATTTTTTAATTTTTTACTTCAGCCAAAACAGTTTTTGTATCTGATAGTCTTGCAGGGGATCTTTAGATTCCACACTATGACAAAACTGTCAATAATAAAATTATCGCCACTCTTTTCATTATATCACACAATTGTATTTTGCAGATTTTTTTTTTATTTTATTTTATGTTTTTTCTTTTTCTTTTTATATAGGTAACAATTATATTATATGATTCTTTTTAAAAGAAAAAAGGTTTCGGTTTTAATTTAAAAACGGTATGTATATATTACTCAATTATATAAATTTCATTTTTATATATAAACTAAATGCCTTAATACATTTAATATATTTAAAGCTCTACTTCTGTATTAACTAAATATATTAATTCATTTTATTTTTATTGTAATATATATATATAAAATAACCATCTTGAATAAATATAATTATTTTTTGTGTTTTATAATATTTATTATTATTCGCTAATTATATAAATTCTAGGAATAAAAAATAAAATAAGAAAGAAAAAGAAATTAATTAAATGATCAATCAATTAATCGTTGAAAACATTCATATAAAATAAAAATCAGATAGTTAAAGGATATAAATTTATCAAATAAAATTAGTAATTATACTTTTTATTTATTTATAAAAATTAATAACATATATAATATTTTTATTTTTTCAAGCTAAACTTGCGGAGTTGAGTTTGTTGCAGGTGTCTTCAAGTAAGGAAAGTAAAGTTTCTTCAGAATTTTCTCTATTTTTTCTTTCTTAATCAATTTCAGATTTAACTTTATTTACAACGTCTTTAAGCATGTCAAATATGGCTTGTTCACTTTCTTCTCTATTTTTTTTCTCTGAAGATATAGCTTGAGATAATTTAAGGAGTTCATCTGTTGATTTTTTCATAATTTATTAATCCATTTCTTCTCTTTCTTGAGATTCCTATTTAATGTTATCAGAGAGTTTAGGTAAATCTAATTCGAGACATTAATTGAGTTGATCAATGGAATCATTTCTTAATTTTCCTTCTCTGGAAATTTCATTTCTTATAAGTTATACTTTATCGTCAATAGCTCTAACTAATTTAGATTCACTTTCCTTAAAAAATTACAATTTAGCAATTGTTTTATTTAAATATTGTATGAAAAATATAATGATAGCCTTTTTTTTTACTTTTCTTTAAGCAATTTCTGAATCAATTAAAGAAGACAGCTTTTAATCTAAAGACATAATTTCCTTTTATTTCAAATCAAAGGAAATTTCTCTATTTTATTTTTCTTCTTCAACGAGTTTTTAAATTTTAATAACTTGGTCTTTAAGAGAAAAAACTTTTTTATCTAAAGTTTCTTAAAATTCATTGAAGTTATCATCTAATTATTTAGCTCTAAGTTCATTTTATTCAAGTTTGGTAGATTTATCATTTTCAGTTTGAATTCTGATAGAATTTAATTTGTCAGAAATTCTTTGAACTCTGTCAGCGTGAGGAGATTATCTGAATGACATTGGTTTAAGAGATATTTTCTAATATAATTAAAATTTAAATTTTAAAACGATGTGAAGAATTAAAAAACAAAATAAATTATTTGCAATTTTATTACATATTTGTTGACCTTATTTTAATTATTTTTTTGTAATACTTAAAAAGTTGTTTTTTTTGAATAATTGATTTATTACTTTTATTAATTATTTAATTTATTTATAATCCTAACAAACTATCTTATTATGCACAAATAAATAAATAATTTATTATTTATTTTTATTTTTAAAGTTACTTACTTTCAATTGTTTATTTCCATATAAGTAAGTTAATAATATACCCATTTATTCATCCATCCATTTATTTATTCAATTATTATTTATATAATTACTTAACTAATTAATAATATACCCAACTAATACATTATATTGATATTTTATTAAAAATAAAAATACTAAAATATATTATTATTCCAATTAGTGTAATTCTTAATTAAATTGAATTTAGATTAATTATAATATATAGCATTAATATTAAGTTTAGAAATTATATTTAAAATTAAATTGGCACACTAAAAATATATGCAAAACTTATAAGCAGAAGATTCCTATTTATATTAAAAGAGAACTGAATTGATATGCTTATTAATTGAATTGAGAAAAAGTTTAATTAACCCTGTGGATGAACTTTGTAAGTTATTTCAAGAATGTAATTCAACGAAAGATTAAAATAAACAAGGATAACTTTTTTAAAAACTAAAGGGATAGATACTTGAAATAATTCAATTAAAATAGATTTTAAAATAAAAAAATGATAGTATGTAGAAATTGCAAAGTTAATTGAGTTATGGATCACTCAGTATACAACATAATATTGATCGTATTGTTACTAAATATATTACAAGTTAAGATCACGAGGGTTAAATGCAATATATAAGATAAATGAGCCTTCTTCAATTTTTATAAGAAAAATAAAAATAAAAATATGTCTAAAGATTCGTATCTCCTCATATTATAGGTAAATTAATTAATTGTATCACTTTTTATAATTTTATGTGGTTTTATTTTAAATATTAATTTAGATTATTAAGAGTAGATGGTGCAAAATTTTATCTAAACTATAAATAAAAACTATGCATAGGCAAATATAAAAATTAATAAATAAAATAATTTTATAGAATTTAGAGTAGATAAACTAAATTTAAAAATGCTTCTTGATGAAGAAGTCAATGAAGTAAAAATAAATAAACATACGAAAATAAACAAACAGTATGTTTTATAATTTTACATCCAGAAAAATTCAAGCCTAGTGAATCATTAAAATAAGATATCAGATTATTATATTTAAGACTAAGTAAATCATTAAAGCTACTAACGGTTTTAGTATTTTTTGCACATAATATTTATCAATATGTAAACTGAAAGAGCTTAAATATTTATAAATTTCTTGGAATTTTGTTGGAAATATTTGACTAATTTATAAAAACCAGAAAGAACAATGTGTATCGTATGCCATAAATATTTGAAATACGAGGGAAATATTGAAGGATTTTTACCTCCGTATATATATTATAATAATTATTTTACTCATAAATCATGTTTTTAATTCAGAAATGATATAAAATAATGATATTTAATTCAAATTAAAATAAAACTATTTAAACATATTAATTAAATTTTTATTATAACTATATAATAATGTATATAATATTTATTATTAAGAAATTTTATAAAATTATTTTTTTCAAAAAATTTAACAATTGCAAGTTCCTTCAGGAGTTTCTTTCATAGGTTTTTCTCTTTCCATCAAACTCAATTTATCAGGATATTCTGATAACAGTGATTCTTTATAGTGGTCTTTGCTTCCTTTTCTATTTTAGCCAATTTTTTATTTTTAATTATTTTCAGGTTCTAGCAAAACTTCATTTTCATTTTATTATTCTTCTTAAGTAGAAGTTTTTAAATAATTTAGATAAGATTTCTAAAATTATGATGATTTTTAACAATAATTCATAAAGAAACTTAATTTTTAAAATTTTATATTTACTGAATTTATAATTTTCTTCTATTATTTTGAAAGAGATTAAAAATTCTACTCTTTCATCCCTAAAGATGTTTGATATTAAGAGATTTAAGCATCTAGCTATGTTTCTTAAGCTTACAATCTATAAATATTATTAAATTCCCTATCTAAATCACCATTTAACTATGTTATTTCCTTAAAAAAAGAGTAGATTTATTAGTGATTTTTTTATACATATTTATATTGATTTACTTCCATTTTTAATTCATGCTAGTTAGACTTTATTTCTAGTTCTTATTAAGCTTTTTCTATTTTTTTTGAATCGAAATCAGAACTCCTTCTCCTGAATCATCAGACATTTACTATTATATTATTAATTATTAGAAACTATTTTGAAAATTCTTTAATTCTTAAATATGTTTTATTTACTTTATTCTAAATGTCTTATTCAATTTAACTGATATTTTATTATAGTTCATTGGTTTTTTGCTTTAATTATTCTGCTTATTTTTGCTTACTTTATAGCAGGCTTATTTATTAGCTTCTTTTATGTCTTGTAAAAGCTCTTAGAAAGCATATATCACATGTAGGAATTTCATTTATTTACCTCCTTATACAGGGATTACATGTGGCTCCTCCGCAAACAGCGCTAAATTGTATTTATTTTATTTATTTTTATACTAAATTTTCTTAAACTACTTATTATTTACCAGTTGCTTAAATTATCTTAAAATATTTAACAAACGTTACATTAGTCTGAGGACTAGTACTTATTATTGTTTATATACTGTTGATTTTCAATAATAAGATTTTCTATTACATTTTATAATAAATAAGGTTTATTGTTAATTTAAAAACAGAATATTTTTAAATAATTACTAACTTTATTGAACCTTCCTATATTTTCATCTTATTCAGTTTCTAAGATAAAAAATTAATGTTATCAAATTTTATTTTTGATAAATATATAGTAGAAATTATTAAATATTTTACTTAATATGATTTCATCACCATTGAATAACTTCCCTGTTATATAAAATGAAAATTTAATAAAAAATATTTTTATTTTTGTATGGATATTTTTAATAACCTTTTATTGGTTTAACTACTTCCAGTTGCTATTTTTATTGAGAATCTTCTTACATCTCTTATTTTTTCTATTATCAAAAAGAATATATTTTTAATATTCTTGATTTAATTTTATTAAAATGATTGATAAATTAATAAATTATTTCTTAAATAAAAAGCCACTAATGCGTATTATAGAATAAATTTTGTATAGTATTTAATATAATTGATAGATACAATTATAAAATGATTTTGATTCAATTATTAATATTTTACTATATACAAATGTATATTTTAAATTGATAAAAACTATTATAAGACTATATAAAATATTGAATAAAGATCATAAATCTTCTATTATAATACTATCTTCCTACCTAATGTCTCTCTGAAATTTTTCAGAACGAGTATTGTAATATTATTATGAATAGGAAACGAATTTTATATCATAATAATAATGTTTTTATATTATTTAATTATTAAATAATTTAATAAAAATTTAACAATATTTCAATTATATATTATAACTATAAAAAAATAAAAAATGATAAATAGAAACTAAGATTTAAATAAAAATCACATAGATAATGAAGCCTAGTATATTTTAATAGTTTAAATACTGGGGTGCACCCTTTAGATTTGATGCAAAAAATAGACAACTTTTTTAAAAATAACTTATAGAGTTGTAGTGAAATAATTAAATAATTAGAATTTAAAACACCCTATCATATATTTAGAAAGCTGAACAAGGTGTTGATATAAGTTTTAACAGCTTTAAAAGAATATGATTGCAAATTCTTCCCCTCATGGTCAATTTTGCTATCCTTAGTCAATCCAATTGAAAATGTAGGGACAGTTGATTTAAAATAGTTTATGTTAGCATAAGTAGAACTATATGTGTACACAATTTGAATTTCATATAATTTTAAAATAAATAATTTTAGTATAAATTTTAAGAGAAGATGAACCAGAAAATGATAAGGAAATATACAAATATTTAGATAAAATTGTTAAATATTTAATCATTTGTTATAATAATTGTGGTGTTATATATATGATGAGATCTAAACCAGAAGTAGCCCTAGATTACTTACTTAAAGCATCATTTGCAAGATTTTAATTTATAAATGACTATGCATGCTGTTTTCAATAGATAGTTCTTATGCTAAATTGTTCGTTTTGCTATAAAAATATGGATAAATATGAAGTAATTTATAATTAATAAAATATATATATTTATAAGTTTTATAAATATTTGATTTATAAATAGGAATCTGGTCAGCTTATTAATAAAGGAATTATTTTATTAGAATATCTTGAAAAAGTGCTTAGGGATCATGGGAATGTTTATGATAACTTTATAGAAAAATCTACTAAACTTTTGATTTTATTAGAATTCTTATTTAATTAAGATGAAAGGAAGTTTATTGAGGTGGCAAAAAATGACACCGATAGAATAGTTTATTTACTCTCTTATACTTACAGAGTAAACTTAGTTATAATATAAATTATTTAATTTTTATACATTTAATAAATTTTCCTTTAATTAGTACTATGGAGAAATATTATAAAAATAACGGAGGTTGAAAGAAGCAGATTTTTGCTTTAATAATTCTAAAACCTTATATAAAAAATTTAAAGCCAATAAGAGTAAGGAAACCTACTAATAGCCTATGGAGGATAAAAATGAAAATTATCAGGTATTTAATATTATTAGAAAATATAAATTAATCAAATTTGATTTTTTCATTTTTAGGATGATAATTTTTCAAATGCTTCTTTTAAAACTGTTAATACAATAACAACTACACTATTTACAAATAATAATTAAAACTAAAAAATTGATAAAGAAAGTATATTATTTTAAAAGTATATACAAATAACGGAAACCAGATACAAAATCATAATATTATTTCTATCGGAATATTAATGTCTTTAATTTATACTGTATAGTAAGCCATTATCATTTATGAGCAATGTGTTTATAAGCTTTTAGACATTGTTAAATTATTCAAGCTAGTCTATGTAAAATGCATTTGAAAGCTAGTCTAAGTTAAATGAGTTTTTCTAGGATATAATTAAAAAAATGAAAATTAAGAATAAATAAATATTTTTTAAGGATTTGGTTTACTATTCAACATTGGATGAATTTTTAAAATATAATTGACTATAAATTTATAATTTCAAATATTATAATTATTATAATCCTAATATATATATATAATTTTATTTAGAGCGACACAAATTATAATAGCGTATTATTAATATTAATTATTATTTATTTACCTATAAATATATAAAAATTAATTATATTATTGTTTTAATCAGTTATTTCCTGATTCATCCTTATCTTCTATTACATAATCCTAAGGTAATATAATTCTTATGAAATCATCTAATTAAATTTTTCCATCATTATCTAAATCATGCTATTTAACTAACCTTTCTATATCTTTTGATGTAAAACCATATGAAAAATGTTTTTATAAATTTTGAGCTGTTAAGTCTAAGTAAAATATTATATTTTTAATTAATTATTATATCATAATACAAAATAAATTATAATTATTTTAGTTAAATTAAATTACATCCTTTTTTCTCATCATCTAATAATGAGAAAATTTCTTTTATTCTTATCATTGAGCTTCTGGGCAGAACTCTTTTCCTTTTTGATACTTTAGAATCTTCTTAGGAAACTTATTGTTAAATATCTTTGCTATCTTATGAAAAAACTTTATTGTAAGATCTTATCCAACTATTGATTAATTTTAAATCTTGCTATACTTGGGGATTTAATTTAAGAGGGTCTCTTAAGGAAGGGTATAACTTAGTTAATAATTCATGAAATGTAACTTTTCCAGACTATTTGTCATCTAAAAAATTAAATAAAGATGCGCAAACTCGTTTCATATGCTCTTTTTTGCTGAAAGCTTTAGTAAATTCTAATTTTAAAAAATTAAAATTATTTTAAATTTAATATTTTTCAATTTTATTAATGTATTAACCTTTAATAGTAATTTAATTATTTGAATCTGATAAAGTATCAAAATATTCTTTCAATTTAAAAATTTCCTATTTAGTCAGCGTATCTCCTTTCTGTTTTATAAATTAGTTTTAATTCAAGATGGATAACGTCTTAATTAATAATAATTTAATAGTAATTACTATTATAATGATATTTTTAGATATTTTGTGGCCAAATTCCTTTGTCATATCTTTTAAAGCAACTTTTCTTCCAATTTATGGTAGTGATTTTGTTAACGATTTGTCTTAATTTATATCTTTTTTGTTATCTCTAGTTTAATCATACTTTTTTGCATGTTAATCCAAAGCTTTATCAATCATATCTAAATCTAATTCTTCTTCTAATTCATCAATTTCCTTATCATCCATATTTTACTTTAACTTCGGAAGTTTTTATTAAGACTAAGTAGCAGTATTTTTCATATTTTTTGTAGTATTTAAATATTTAGATTAACCAAACTTTCCTCCCATTAATTTTCCTATTTTGCATAAAAACTATTTAAAAAAAAAATATTTTATATATTTTACCTAAATCATTATAAAAATATTCATCTTTGTTGGCTTTGTTAATTTATCTAAGCATTTCTTCTGCATCATCTTCTGTGTACTTTTAGAAGTATCGGAAGATTTCATAATTTTCCTTAACATAATACTGAGGTTCTAAAATATAGTGAAAATATTTATATTTGCTTGAAATAAAAAATGAAATTAAAATGAATCAATCAAATAATTCGCTTACCATATCTTAAAAATAATTCTTTTGCTGTTTAGTTTTAATCCACCCATTCTATAATTTCTTTTAATTCTAAGGCATTGTCGGCTTAAATATCAGATTTTAAAAACATCTATGAATAAAATAATATATGTAAATTCGATTTTATCTCATATTTTTGTTAATACCAATTTCGCAAATTTCTCTAAGTTCTAGTATGAAGGCAATGGGCTCTATGTTAATTTGCAATATCCCATAACAATAGATTTAAAAATAATTAATAACTCATTCAGTGAAATACCTCCATTGCAATCCAGGTCAAAAAGTATATAGAGGACTATCAATAATATATAGGATAATTCTAATATTGTATATAATTTTTGTATATAATATAATTATTTACAGTGAATTTTATTAATATAATGAGTGTATGAGCATATGGCAAGAACACAAATGAATTCGTACACAGATAAATATTCTAAAATCAATAATTTTTGTTAATTTTAAATTAAAAGTTCCTAATAATTATAAATTATAACTTACTGTTATTTCTAGAAAAATTATCAAATATGAATATTGAATTTGTTCGAGTAAATGGCAAAATTTTACAAAATAAAGTTTTATCTAAAAAAGCTACTGTCCCTCTGCTTCTTCTTTAAAATTTTTCATATACAGTTCTTATATCTGCTAAACTCCCTATTATATAATTTAAAAATAAATTTCTCTATCTAATATGTTGAATTTATTTACAATACAAAAGTTATTTAAGGGATGGGTGTTCATCTTTTTTAAAATCTATTTTTAGCTCCATTTTTCTAAGGTTTTATGGAATATTCCCCAAAGATCCTATCTCTTCTCCTGCATTTGAAGAAACTGTTCCCATTATATTATTTAATTTGTTATTATATTTTATTTACAGAATATTATTTAATAAGTTTTATTACTATTGTAATTACACTACATACATCACAAATTTAATAAAATATACTGGATTATTAATTATATATATATATTATAGAAATAAATAAGAAATGTATATTACCATATATATTTAGGGGTTGGGGTTGGGGTTGGGGTTGGGGTTGGGGTTGGGGTTGGGGTTGGGGTTGGGGTTGGGGTTGGGGTTGGGGTTGGGTTGGGGTTGGGGTTGGGGTTGGGGTTGGGGTTGGGGTTGGGTTGGGGTTGGGGTTGGGGTTGGG
>JAWVGU010000119.1:0-61284 GCA_037039885.1 Miamiensis avidus
CCCCAACCCCAACCCCAACCCCAACCCCAACCCCAACCCCAACCCCAACCCCAACCCCAACCCCAACCCCAACCCCAACCCAACCCCAACCCCAACCCCAACCCCAACCCCAACCCCAACCCCAACCCCAACCCCAACCCCGTATAATTTTATTAAATAATAAATATAATTATTTTAATTATATTAATTTGTGTGCAGCAATAAATTATAAAAAATAAATAATTTAGAATATAAGTTAATAAAACCTTATTATATAAAAATGCTTTGTACAAAATGATAGTAAACAATAAATAGCAGAAAACATATAATACTAAGAAAAATTTCTATTTTAATAAAATAGTATATTATTATAATCATTTTATATTTTATCATTTATTATAATAATTGTTGGCTGATTATGGTTAAAATTACATGTTATTATTTTAGCTGTAATGCATATGTACAGAATTTCCATTATTAGGATAAGGATTGCCAAAGGTTCTAGCAAACCCATTATCTCTCATACCACTTCCAATTGAATTCTTAGAATTTAATTGGTTATAAGAAGGTTAGTTATAAATATTACTTGATTATCCATAATTATTAGTTTGTTTGGAATGTATATTAAGATTATTACTATTATCCTAATTTTGCTAATAAGAATTTATAGATTATTAGCTCTATTTTTAATGATATTCATGAACATCTGGACTTCTTTCTACCTTTAATAGACTACTTGAAAACCTTTCATTTTTATGTTTATATTTTTAGTTCATGTATTCAATTCTTCCTTCTAAGATTTCTAGGTTTTATTTGAGTTAATCGAACTTTTAACTTGCTATTTACTACTAATCTTCCTCGTTTTAATAGTGTATATTTTATACCGGGTAATCTTTCTACAAAAATGATCTTTTAGGTGAAGGGTTAACAGATGCGGAGCGATTTTGTGAATTCTAGTTTTCCCATTAAAATGCTTTGGGCTAGTAGTGGAATTTAGGTTTTTACTTAAGCAAAGATTGCTATATACTTGTTTTTTAATCATCAACTTATTTTTAAATAATATCTATTTATTGTTAGATATTTTCTTAACTTGTATTATGGATTTCATATTCACCAAATGTGGGGGGCATTTTATTGATTGGATTAAATTATCTTGGAACTGATTTTTATTAATATAATTTTGCATGAGGAGGACTTTAAGGGTGAGCAGGCTAATTTTATTATTCTTTTTAATTATACTCTTCAACTTTTCCAAATTATTTTTCAATATTAGTTTAGATATTATTTTTATAATTGTTATAGTAGCAAGCATCTTATAATACGGAATAGCTTTAATTTTATCCATCATCATTGTTATTGGGAGATAATGGAGGGGTTTCACCACTATCTTTATTATTTTATTTTGGTACTGGACTCACAAACTCAATGTTTGTATTTGGTCTGTGTTATTAAGATTGCTATTATTAGTGCTAAATTGATTCCCTTTTGCTATTGAGGGGAGATATAGCTTTTCCTTATTACTATTTGGATTATTAAGTAGGGTTTTACTCTATTTATGAATAAGTGACAGGAGTAATTTCTAATTTTGGCTGGTATTGACTATTTCCTCTGGCATGCTTTATGTTTTCTTATTATTACTAAATAGACAACCTCTGATGACTTATGCTTAATGGAATATTATGATCAATTCTACTGATTGATCCAGGCACATGATTTATATTGCTCTAGTTGAAATGTAAAAGTCTGCTTTTTTAAGATTCAGACTGATTCTAATAATTTCTTAAATCAGATTATGATTTTTCCATTGTTATAAAAGTGTTATCTCTACTTACTGTCAAAGGTTTAAATAGATTTTATAACTCATGTTCTTAAACAGTTTAACTTAGCTTTTCTTTAAGTTCTAGAACAGAAAAACGTTCTTATTCATCAATAGATAGCATGCGTTTTAAAATATCTAAAAAGATACTAGAGTAATCTCTTTCTACTTAAGATAAATACTCTTTCAACTAAATTTCTTTAATTGTAAACTTATCAAAATTATAAAGTTTTTGTATCGGTTATAGAGTGCATGCTTCTAGTATGCAAAGTCCTAAACTAAATACATCGGATTTGGATGGATCATATCTTGGGTTTCTTTCTCTTCTTTAAAGTCCTAAAAATTTTATTATTTTTTTAAAATTTAATACTTTATATAATTATTTAATACCTTTAAATAATTCAGGTGATAAGTAGCAGATATCTTATAATCCCATCAATAATCCTTAATACTAGTTAAGAGACCCTGTCATGAATTTAATATTGGTAAGTTTATAAATTTTGTCTACATTATCAATTAAAATAGTAGAAGGGGTAATAAATTCATGGGAAATATTATTTTCATAAAAAAATGCTAGGGCATTTGTTGTGCAAATCATTAATTTTATTAATGATCTTTCACTAAATTTTGCACTTTAATTCTTTTTGTAAGTAATTTGGTCAGTGAGTGTTTGCTTATAATAATCAAATGCTATATAAATACGATAAAAGCTTGAACAGTACTCTTCTTGAGATGTTCTATGAACCTTCTTTATATTTACAACAAATTAATTTTCATAATCTTTAAGATAGTCAACCATGCTCATGTATTTTTAATAATCATCAACATTGTCTATGATTTTTTGCTTTACCGCCCATTATTATTTAATGTGCATTTTACTCTAATATAATTTAACTTCACCATAGGCGGGCGTTTATACCTTTTTTAAAAAATAGCAGCATCATCATTCATATTTATTAATGATTTATCTAGAGAACTCATTCTCATTATTTCATCTTTTGGTTACGATTCTGTAGCTCCCATTACTAATTAAATATCTAAATTTAAATTATTTGAAAATTCTTTTAATTTATTTTTTTGGTTTTATTTTAAGAGATTTATAATTAAATTATTATTAGTAATTTTTAAGTATTTTTTTTTATTTTATTTACTAAATAAACTTTATTTTAGTATGCAGTTAAAAAGAGAAATAAGCCTTTGCATTGTGTATATGCATAATATCATAAATATATTATGCTTGAATTTAATAAATTTCATTTAATGCATGGTATATTATAACTTATTAAATTACATCTATTTACATTATTAAGATAAATATATTCATTTGAAAATATTAAATCTTTAAAGAAAATATTAAAAGAAATTTAACTATTAAAGTTGCTACTATTAATATTTTAAAATCTACTTTAAATTTAAAAAATTAATTAATTTATTTAATAAATACTATAAATTTTAAATCTAGATTATCATAATTTACTAATAAATATGAAATATACACAAATATATTTCTTAAAAAATTATATATAATAAGTATGGTTTAGATAAGTTTATAATTTATATGTTATGTCGCTTTAAATATAAATTATTAAATTATATCATGAATAAATAAACACAATCATTTATACATAAGTAATATTTATATAGTATATATATATATTAAATTAATAGTATATTATTTTGTATATTATTATAAGGCAAAAATGTTAAAATATTATTAAATGCATTTCTAATATGATTATCTTTAAATTTATCATTGATACTTTAATCTATTATTTATATTTAGTAAAGAATTAGTTGATTATTAAATTTTACATTGCCTATTATTAATTTTAAGTATACCTATAATAGAAAAAAAAATAAATATAAAGCTTGTAGATTAAATTATTGCAGGATAAATTAAATAATAGCAAATAGAAGTTTCATTATAATAAAGAAAAGGCAAGTAAATGTTAGAATAAAAACTGATTAAACATTGTAAAAAATACTAGTATTTGTTTTATATGTTTTATTAATGTTTTTCATAGAAGAAGATAATATGGCAAATAATAATACAAATAATAATTTCTAATAATACAATTATTAAGAGATTTCAATTCCTAAAATTGAATATTAAGCTAGTAGAGAAAACAAAAATATTTAAGTAGGGCATCCAGAATACAATTATTAAAATAATAAGATATAAACATCGAAATATACAATTTTGACTTTTTTACCTTTGAATATCTTTGAACAACTGAAAAAGATAAATAATTTATATTTTCTTGTAATTAAAATATTATTTTTAGTATAAATAATATATAAACGCAATAAATAAATATTTTTATATTTATAAGTTTACTGGAATTATTTAAATAATACCTGCTACTACCAGTACTGATGGAAAACCTGTAATATATTTTCCATTAGTAATTATATTAATTATAACAGCTTTAAAAGACATGTATGAAGATTGGAAAAGGTAGTGCATTATTTTTTAATTTTTTATAAAATATATGGAAAAATTTATACTATATAGGCATAAATAAGATGAAGCCGAAAATTTTAAACTAGTATAAGTTTGGGATAATTAAACTAAATAATATGTATAAAAGCAACAATAATTCATTCACGTTGGTGATATCGTAAAAGTAAACTATTTCGAATAAGTTCCAGCTGATTTACTTATATTAAAAAGCAGTAACTAAGATGGTAGTTATACATATGAAACAAAAAATTTAGATGGAGAAACCAACTTAAAAAAGTGTTATTCTAATGAACTTTTTTAGAAATAAGATTTGATACAATTTATAGTAATTTATTAAAAAATAAATTGCAAATATATCATATTATTTTAATTAGAAAAACATTTTTTAAAGGAGAATAATAAAATTTCTGTAGAATATGAATAGCCTAATGCTTGCATGTATACTTTTAATGGAACTTTAAAAGTTTAGCAAGAATACCAAGATTAGCAATTATTTAAGTTAAATCATAAAAATTTACTATTACGAGATACATGTCTATAATATACAGATTTTGTAATAGGTGTGAATAGTTAATTAATTTAAATGAAGATATATTAATATAATATTTTTCATAAGGGGTAGCAATCTATAATGGACATCAAACTAAAATTATGATGAATTCTATAAAATGTCGAAGCAAATCAAGTAGACTAGAAATTAATGCTTAAAACCATATATTATATATATTTACCTTATAAATTATTCTTTGCATTATCTGTTCAATATATAGCTTCATTTGGGATAACTAATATTTAGATTAATTATATGCATCTGAAATTAAATCAAAATCTAATCCACTTTACTTGGTTTTCATTAAATTTTTTTAATGGATGCTGATGTTTACGTACAAAATAAATTTTAGTTTTGCTTAATAAATATATTTTTTTAAGAAATTTAGTGCCAATTTCTCTTATCGTAACATTAGAAGGTGTGAAATTTTTTTAAGGATAATAAATTTAATCTGAATCAAATATATAAGTTTAAGATTCTCATTTAAATGAGGAATTGGGACAAATAAAATTAATATTTTCTGATAAAACTGGGACATTAACCTAAAACAATCTAACCCTTAAATTTATATGTGGTAGATCTGAGATAGTGCAATGTCGTAATTAAGAATAGATGTACTAAATAATTAATTAATAATATGGTAATTCCCTAGAAAACAAGTAACAGCTTTATGAGTTTTTTTAATGATGATATTGTGTACAGATGTTGAAATTATATCTAAATCTAATTAAAAATAATTTTTCGTTGCTGAATCTTAAGAAGAATAATAAATTGTATAATTTTTTCATAAAATTGGTCTTTAGTACATAGAAAGAAATGAGGAAAATAAATAAATTAAAATCAAAAATACATTAACTAATGAAATTATAATATTTGACATAATGCATGTATTTAAATTTTCCTCTGACAGAAAGAGAATGAGTGTATTATATAAAAGAGATGGAAACATCTAACTAATTTGTAAAGGAGCAGATTAGGTTATAAAAGAAAGATTAAAAAGAGAAAATAATTAAGTTGAAAGCTGTAATTCATATAGTTTTATTTGTACAAAAGATGAATAATTTGCTAAAGAGGGTCTTCGAACATTACTATATGGAAAAAGAAACAGTATTTGTAAAGATTAATACGAAAAATGGAATGACATATATCAGATTATAGAAAAAAGTGGTGATTAAGATAAGAAAAATGAGCTGTGGAATGAATTAGAATAAAATTTAGAATTAATTGGCTCTATTGTAACTTACTTACTTACTTAAATATTTTTTTTATTTTAACTATTAAAAATACTTTATATATTTATATAAAATTTGCAGGGTATTGAAGATTAATTATAAGAAAACTCCTTAGAAACTATTGGCAAACTCTTTGAAGCAGGTATAAATGTATGGGTAATTACAGGAGATAGATATGAAACTTCACTGGCGGTTGGCAAATAAATTGGTTTAATTTCGGAAAAAAGTGAAATAATAAATATGAGATCCATTAATAAATAAATATAACCACATTAATATCTAATTAAAGTATCCATATTTAAAAATTAAATAGAATTTTATAAAAAAAATTAATTAACCTTGTAGGTAAATCATATAAAAATTAGGAATATTCACCCTCTTGTATGTTTAGAAGGAGTTTACTTTTCATAATTAGTTAAAAAAGAAAATAAAGAGATTTAAATATTCATGGAAACTTTGTAAAATGCATAAAATGTTCTTGCTTACAGATTTAGTCCTTTACAAAAATCATAACTTGTAAAGCTTTATTCAGAATATGTAAATTAGTTTTCAAGTATCATATCGTATACTTTATAGATATTTAGAATTTTTATTTAACAGAATCCAAAAATTAATACTCTAGCAATTGGAGATGGAGCAAATGATGTATCAATGATAACAACAGCAAATGTTGGAGTCGGGATACGTGGAGCTGAAGTAACATTTAATAGAGTATCCAATTTTAATAATTTTATTATACTAGGGATGCTAAGCCTCTAGAGCAAGTGACTATGTAGTATAAAAATTTTCTGATTTATAAGAATTGCTTCTATTTTATGGAAGAGAATTTAATAGAAAAAATTCTGATCTTGTGACATATAATTTCTTTAAAAATTTTTTAGTAGTTTTTCCAATTTTATTTTATGGATTTTATAGTGGGTAAATATAATTTTATAAAAAATTTTATTTTAAATAAAATAAAATTGGTAAAATATAATATTATGCAAAAGATTTAGTGCTTAATTAAATTATGACAAATGGATATTTTAAATGTATAATATTTTATTTACATCTTTCCCTATTGTTATATATGCTCTAATAGATTATGAATACGATAGAGAATTATCTATATAAAATCCCTATAAATACAAGTAATTTAAAAAATAATATTTTTTAAATCATAAATCTATTTAATATATAATTATATATTCTAGAGAAGGAATGTAAAATGAAAGATATAGTCTTTTCATATTAGCTAAGTCAATATTTTTTGCGGTCCTGTATGCTTTTATATCTTTTTATATACTATTCATTTAATACTCACACAGCTAGGCTAACCAAAATATAACTATATACTCAGTCTCTTATATACTATATATATCAATTCTAATAACTGCAAATATGAAAATAGGAATATTATCAAATATATTCACTATCTATTCTTTAGTTTGCCTTGTAATGAGTGTCGCTGTTATATTTTTTGTAACTATATTATTAGATTTATCAAGTAATTATGAACCGTTTTCAGCTTATTTAAGGTAATATAGATTATTATTTTAACAATATAAAATATTTAGTAATTATTGTATATGGTATTAGGTTATCGTTGCAGCCGTAATCAATTTTATATATACTAATAATTAACTCTATCATATATATAATTGAAAAGATATAGAATAAGTCAATTTATTTAAGTAATCAAAAAAATTTTTTAATTCTAATATTAATCATTTTACTTTATTTTAAAATGTATAGAATAAAATGAAGATACATACAATAAATAAGACAAAAGCTAATATGAATTAATTAATTTTAATGAATAAGTTGAAGATTTATTTTGAAAAAATTAAATAAAAAATAAATTAATATTCTAAATTTTTTGACAAAATATTTCTTATAGAATTAATATATCTATATTATATTAATATAAACACTTATAATATTTGGTTTTATTTATCAATTATTTATTATTCTAAAAAATATCTACATGAATAAGTATTTATTCGTTTTAATATACTAAATCTAATTTACAATAAAGAAATAAATTATTAAATTTACCAAAATAAATATATGATATTACAACTTTTTACAGCTTTTACTGGAATATTTTTTAGTTTCTTCTTATATTTTGGATATACAGTGATCACAGAAATGGGATATGTTGATAAACTATAACCGAATCCTGAAAAAAATAATTGTTCCTACCATGATTTTAATATGGAGGGAGGGCCCGAAGATTTGACAAAAATATCAGAATATATAGCTGTAACTGGTAGTGATCAAAGGAAACTGCTTTGGGAGGATCAGGGAGGGCCTAAATAAGTTCCTAATGGAAAATTATTTGCCATAAATTTAAGAGAAAATGCTATTCATCCCATAAAAATTGAAGGATTGCCTTCTTAAAGAAAATTTCATCCTCATGGAATTTATTATAATGTAAATTAAGGCACTAAAAACTTCAATTAAAATTATATTTACTATTAATGTTTTAATAAAGAAAAAAACAGAACTATTATCTGTGATTAACCATGGATACGATGATATCGCTACAAGAATAGAAGTTTTTTAAATAAACTAATCAAATGAGAAATAAATAAAAGCTAAGCATGTAAAATCTCTTGTATTTGCTACGGAGTTCAATGGGATTGTAAATGATTTGATAGAAGTTTCAGAAAAAGAATACCTTGTTACAAGATATATGCATTATGGAGATCCGCTAACTGTATGAATGATATTTATAATTAATTTTTAATATTTAATAACTGATAATTCTAATAGGGGAGAAAAACTCAACCTATAAATCTAAAGGTTTGGAGCATGTTTTAGTTTCTATTATAACTAAAAAAAACAGAGGTTATGTCTTGCCAGCATCAAAATAATTCAGATTAAAAAATGTAAAAAATTGAATGTGTTCCAATAAATAACACATAAGGAAGAATGACGAATGGAATAACATGGAACAAAAAAGATTAAGGTAAGTTATTATATTTATTTGTAATCTAATTATTATACTTGATAAAATAATATAGTTTTAGTGGCTGATACTTAAAATAAATCCATTAATGTCTATAAAATTGAATTAAATTTTCCAAGAGAAAACAGGTATAGAGTTTATTCATCAAAAATATTTTCTAAAATAATATTAAATTAATTTATAATAGATTACAATTCTAAGAACAGATAAAAGTTACTAGAAACCCTGATAATGTAGAATACGATGAATACTACAATTAATATATGGTAGGTGGTTTAGGGAAGATATTTGAGCATATGAGATATGTATCTGAACCGGTATTTAAAAGGTATTATTTATTTTAACGGTTTTTATTAGTGTAAAAAATTATCATAATAATTTTAAAGAGATTATTGGGGATTCGCAGATATTATATAAAGAAATGAAAATCAACAATACCAGGTTGAAAATATTTATATAAGACCAGATGGAATATTGGGATGCTCTTCTGCTATTACGTACCAGAATAAACTATATTTAGGAAGTTGGACGGATAAAACACTTGTTGTATGCAAAATGGATTGATAGATGAATTTCATAATTAAAAATTGTTTTTTATAAATACAAATTATTTCAATAATAAGACATAAAATTTTTCATTTATTTACAAATAAATGTATTGATTTTTTTAATAATTTAATAAAATTATTATAAAAATAAATTATTATTATTATACTATTATTATTCTCTGATTCATATTAGTATTAGTTTGAGTACTCTTATTATTCATAAGTAAGCCTATCCTTTTTGCATATATATTATTTTGTTTTTTTAATAATTCTTCATTTTTGATTATTTCCTCCCAATATTAAATATTTTTATAAAAATTTTTAATGATAAAATTATATATTAATTATAAAGAAATTTAAATAATAATAGTATTATTTATATGTATAAGTTATTATATTGCATTATAGATATACAATTATAAGTGATATATGTTGAGGGACGGTGCCTATGAAATTATGAGTAATCATTCAAATGACTTGATATATTCATTTTTTATAAATTTTGTTTTTTCAATCTAAAAATTATGCTTAGTCTCCGAAAATTTTAGGAATATATTCAGGGATAACTTTTATCCAGGCTTAATATTCTGGACTTTCTTTTAATTCTTTAAAGTTCTTAGGTCTGTCTTCTATAGAAGATTTCATTAATTTTGCCAAAGCTAATTCTTCGGCATATTTATCTTTAAATACTCCCAGAATATCTTCTACATCTTATTTCCAATAAAAGTGATACAATATAATAAGCATACTTAACAATTCTCCCAAAGAAAAAATATCGCAAGCAGCGGGATACTTAGAAATATTTTCCGGATCTCTATATCTATGAATATAAAATAATTTACTATTATTCAGCATCTTTATTATTAAAATAAATTTATTTATTCATTTATTTGTTTGTTAGTTACCTATTTCCATTATATTAAGGCAACGAACATGTTTTATTAATATATCCGGTAAGGCCAAAATCACATAAAGCTATTTCAACTATGAATGGAATATCATATCCTAATTCTACAATTCCTTCTCTTCTTCTTATTAAAAAGTTATCATCTTTTATATCTCTGTGAATATGACCCTATCTATGCAAAAACTCAACTACTTCTAATGCCTAAAAAAAGACCTACCCAATTACTTCTCTTCCCTTTTCTTCTCCTATATCAAGGTGTAGTGGGGGAGTTTTACCCTAAATAGAATAAGATAATTTTCGAAAATGAAGAAGTAGAAAAAATCATTAGCATCTTAATAACTACCTCATTTGGGAAAAAGAAATCAAATATACAGTTAGCAGCTATTTCCGTTCCTCCGAAATAACTCATTAATATATATAATCTATATGTTTTTTCAGAATCCTTTTATATCCAAAATTTTCTAGATCTACTATATTAGGATGCTTAAGTTTGTGTACATCTCTTAAATTCTTTAAAAATAGAATTTCTCTTACTATATTATTATTTAAACCATAGTTTTTATCAGAAAACGCTAAAAATGCCTAATATTTATATTTATATATTCAATTTTAAAAAAAATAAAAAAAATAAAATTATAAAACGGCTACCTTCATATCTTTTTCATTTAGATTTTTAAGCTTTTTTAATGCATAAATCTAATTATTTCTTCTATATTTTACTAATTCTACTTCACCAAAAGCCCCTTTACCTAGCTTAGCTAAAACCAAAAAATCTTCAGGATATCTTGTAGTTTACTCTTTTATAGCCATAAAATAATTAATAATATATTTAGGATTTTGAGTATTATTAGGCCCTTTTTCTTTATAATTTATAGGCTAAAGGTCAACTCTATGAAAAGGATCCTATATATCGTATATAGTATATATAAATATAAAATTATAATTATAATAAAATTCATAAGTAAGTAATTTTGTTTACCTTTCCTATTTTAGTTACAAAATCTACTAATAATTCAACTTAATAGGGATATGCTTCCTTATTGATTGTTATTTTAGAAATTCTTAATGGTTTAGGATCATCAAATATTTAAAGAAGAAGAGTCTAAAATTTTTTTTTCATTCTATCTTCCTATAAAATATCTAATTTTTCATCATTTTTTAAAATTTATATTAACATTGTAACTTCATAACTTTTCACTTCATATTTATCAGTTTGACGAACCTGTTTTTAAATAATTTAAAATATAAATAAACTAACATCTTAAAGGTAGGGTATTATTATATAAAATACCAAATTATTGGTAATATTTTAATTTATAAAGATGTTTGTATAGATGCATTAAAGAAATTGTATATATATAAAAGTATTTCATATATCATTAATAAAATATTTATTTTACAAATGACTTAAATCAATATAAAACAGTAAAAACAAAAACTCATTAAAGTTTATGGTATTTAGTATAAATGGTTATCTTAATTTATATTGCGTATTTATTTTTGATTTATGAATACTTTTATAATTTCATATATATATATATTCAACAATATAATACAACCACGTGAAACATTAAATCTTCAATATTTAAAATTTAAATTAATGATGTTATTTTTTATATAAAATAGTTTTCTTCAAAACCAATTTGTAATAAACAATTTATTTAAGATTTTATATAAAACTGTTTTAAATTTTTAATTATATTTTTTATGTTACTTTGGATAAAAATTTAGGTTCTTCTAGAGGATAGGCTCTCGTATGTAATCTGAATGTGATATTTTTTGGTTTTAAATTTTCAGTATTTTCTTATAATTTTTTTTCTAAAAATGGAATTTGCTCCCCTCGATCCGATAGCTATTCTTCATGTATATCTACTGCTTTAGTTTCTTCACCATATAAAAACTTAGGATCACTATCACTTTGCTGTAAAAAGACCTTTTATGGGTTATTAATGTTCATATTAATAATTATATATTTTTGTTTTTAAATTCTCAATTAAAATATATTTATAATTATGAATAGTTAATAACCTTAATATTTAATATTCTTTAATTTTTGTTTTTATTTATCCATTCAATGAAATTTCACAAAAAACCAAAACAAAAAAGCTTAACTTCTTTCAATTTATATATTTTTCAATATAAATGCTTAATTTATATAAAAACTCTTATATATATTATATTATATTACTTTACTTTACTTATTTACTATGTTTGATTCATACTTGCGTAATAACTGTCTTAGGAATGACGTACTTTTAAGTCTTGTGTTATTTAATTTAATTATGATTCATATCCGATTTATAATACTATTTATTTATAAAAAAAATCAAAATAAAAAAATTATTTATATATAATCAAAATGTAATTATATATTATTTTTAAAAGGATTTAAATAAATTAATATATAGAAATTAAATAACATGAAAAATTTTTTTTTTAATTTTTCTTATTGAATATCTCTTTATTATTTTAATTTTAAAGATATAATTTTTAAAATATAGGTCAAATCTCGGGTAGGCTTTTATAAAATATATTAAGAATTAATTCAATTTTATAGAAACATTCTAAAGTAATTATTGTTGTCTTATACGATAAAAGAATATTATCAAACGTATTAACATTAATCAAAAATTTAATTTTAAAATAAAATTTGATATATACTTTTTAAATTAATTTTCCATATATTGTATTCCATATAATATCACTTTACTTAAAAAGATTGAATCAATACTAAATTTTTTATGAAATTATTAATCTATTTTCAGTATGTTTACAAGCAAATAAAATAATAAGCATTATTTTTATTTTATTAATAAATCCCATAGAATTTTAATTTATCTGAGTAATTTCTTTCTTCGAATTATATGCTTTAATAATACAGGAAAGTTAAATTAAAACAATATAAAGCATACAATAGAATCAATATAAATTAAAATATATGAGATATAGAGATATTATATTTACTTTTTCTTTGTCTATATCTATATTGATAAACATTGATAAAATTATAATAGCGAAAAAAATATTTTAATCTCAATAAATTATCAATTAAAAGTGTTATTTTGTTGGCAATAATCCCAGCAATTTGTAAATTTATGTTTTATGTTAGCAATAAGGGAGTTAGGAGAATCTTGAAATATTGGAATATGAAAATGAAAATGAAAAATATGTACTATAGGATAGGATATTAATTCCTAATAAAGAATAAATAAAATTAAGATGTGGAGAATACACTTTAAGTTCCCATATCCCAGAATGTAATGTTATGAAAATACCTAGCAATTAGAACATGTAAAAGAGCTTTATGATATAAGCAAACGAAAATAATGATGCCGGAGTTTACTACTAAGTAATTGTTGATAAAGATTTGAAGGGTGATATAATAGCAACTTATAAAAAGATTGATTCCAGTACACTCATTTTGCCTTTATACAATAAAAATTATGACAAATAAAATACTTTATTAACCTCTGATTCTATGTAATCTATTGATTGTAAATGGGTTACTTATTCATAGTCACCAAATGGCTTCTTTTCTGTAAAAGATGAAGATAGTTTAATTAAAACTTACTAATCAAATATTATTTCCGCTTATAATGATAGTAATGACCCTACATAAGAAATAATACAAAAGTTAGAAGTAAACTAATTTAACTCAATTGATGATCATTATATGGGATACAATTTTAATTTGGATACTTAATATTACTTTTTTATTACAAGAAAATGGAGTAAAGAAAATGCTTAGCAACAATATAAATTTAGGATAATAGATTTGAAATAGCAGTCATCAAGGTAATTGGATTTATAATTTAAACAGGAGACTTTATTTAATTCTATTAAAAAAAATAGCAAATATACAATATCTGATGTCAGTACATTTTCAATGGTAGGAGAACACCCAGTTTTATTTTAAGAAAATTTTGCTTTGGATTTTGAATATGATTTAATGATAATGAATAAAAATTCGTATTTTAGTATATTATAGCAATGCAAGGTGAATAGAAAAATATTAAAGATTTCAGAATTTGATGGTAATGTAGCTTTGCTTTATTTTAAAGGAAAATAGGATGGGGGAACTTTTGAATACATATATGAATACTAATTTGTGCTATATGTAAACATTTGGAATAAATGTTTTTTTGCTTTTATATAAAAATTATGATTTTAAATTAATTTAAGTTATTAAAATTTTTAAAAAGGATAAATAATAATTCTTATAAGGTTTTTTAAATGGAGATTGCTCTTTTTTAGAACGATAAAAGAAAAAGGAATCTAAGATTCTGAAATCCAAAATTTAAATTAGATATTTTGATTATTAAACTCCAGTTTATAATAAAAAATAATCTCTTGTGTATTTTGCTCCGTAATCTACCAGCATTATAGTTTTATAAATGAATACACCTTAAGATAAGAATAATGGTGTAATTTTATAATGGAGTCTTGAAGAAAACATAGTGTTTATATAAGAGTATGACGGGGAAAACCTGGCTCCAATTTAATTTATAAAAACAGCAGAAAATGAAAATGTTTTAGTTTTAAATTAAGAAGGTAATTATAATTATATAAAATATTTTTAAAAAAATAATTTTATAAGAGTTTAATTCTTTAATCCTAAAAATAGGTTTGTATAAAATGAATATATAATCTAAATATAAGAGTGATGGATAGCCTGAAGATGAAGTAGTTGGAGACATTGATGGTATTAATAATAAATCTAATAATATTTTATGGCTATATATCTTGGTAGCTCTCTGTATACTTATAATAATGATTTTACTTTTTGTGTTGGCTCGATAATATATATACAAAAAGAAAAAAGAAAAAAGTATTGAAGAGCTAGGATCTTAATTGTTAATGAAATAACAATAGTTATAATAAGACCCTTAGTAATTGTAAATTAGTATAAATAGAACTAATTCTATAAAATCAAGTGTTTACCATAGTGATAATATTGAAAATTAAAATAAAAATGACAATGGAAATGATTAATATGAAATTTCAGAATCAGAGTTTTAAAGTAGGTAAAAAAAATATCAAAAAATAAAATATATATAAACAGTAATTTTAATTTTTAAATAAAATTATTATTATTAAATATAAATAGATATACCTATGTAGATTTTTTAAGTAAAGGAGGGTTTTCTACAGTGTTTGTATATAAAGATAATATAACGAAGGAAGAAGTAGCATGCAAATAAATAACTGTTCATTTGCAAAGAGAATTAGATGATATTTTACAAGAAATAGATATATTAAAGCGGCTTCAAAGTAGTGAACATGTTATTAGACTTAGAAATTATTGTATTAAAAAGGGTTTGAATTTATTTTAAGTTATGATTATTTTAGACAAAGCCGATATGACTTTGCAGGACTTGGTTTAGCAAAAAATTAAGGAAAGAAAATATTTTTCTGAGTCAGAATTAATTTCAATTTGCTCTGATTTAATTTACGCAACATATAATATTCATGAAGACTATTAAATAGTCCATAGAGATATTAAACCCTCGAATATACTCATCGTAAAAAATAAAATTAAATTATCCGATTTTGGATGTTCAAAGGAATACTCAGCCGGAAATTTCACTAAAACTGCAACCATTATTGGTACCCAAACATACCAATCCCCTTAAGGTATTTATATTAAATATCATGTTAATTATTATTAGTAATTTATAAATTGTAATTTATTAACTATAAAAATATCTAGGATTGTAAAGATTTGAAAGTTAAAGCACTTAATCCTGTGATATGGATCCTTTTAAAAATGATATTTTTGCTTTAGGGCTAACGTGCTTACATTTAGTAAAAATTACATTATCTACGAATTTTATTTTTATATTGATTTTTCCATTATTTAATTAAAATGTTTAATTAATAATAGGCATTGTTAAGATCTGTTCATGGGTGTAATAAAAGCTAATATTAATTAAAGGGTGAATTTTTATATTTATAAGATATGGAACTATACTCACTTGAGTTCATTTAAATTTTGAAAAACATGCTTTAATTTAAGGAGTCAAAGCGTTTACCTATTAAGATGCTACACAATTAAGTTAAAGAATATTTATAATAAAGTAAATAAATTGAGTGAATAGTTAAATTAATTAAATGAAAAAAAGCTGTAAAAAATTAATTTATAATATATTTATTATATAAAACATTGTAAATAAAAATAAATATTATGTATAAATAAATAATGATAAAATAAATATTAACGTTTATAATTATTATTATTATATATATCTTTCAAAGAAGAATTTTTAATCAACAAAATTTATGGGTAATAATTATGAGAATTCGTTTTTATTAGGTATAATCAAAATGATATTCATTATTTTTAGTAATTTTTAGAAAAATTTTATTATTTATTTGCTAAGTAACAACTTTAATATTTTACATATGAATGTTATTGTTTCTAAACTGCTATTATATGTTTTTTTAAAATAATATTTATTATTGTTAAAAATTTGGCTATTAAGTTACTTTATAGTTTATTTAACTAGTCTATTATTATTACTACTACTATTATTGTTTTACAGAGTTGCTAATTTATTAGCTATTTTAAAAAATTATTATGTTTAATATTAATTGCCTTTTGACCCTAAAGAACTATTATCATTTTAAGCAGTCATTTAAAACTATTCACTTTGTTTATTACTAGATGAATAATCAGTTCTGTTTAAACTGTTATTATTAACAGATCCCGCAATGTAAATATTTTTAACCAAGGGTTTACATCTATCTTTTTCATCACTTTATTTTTATAATTATTATTACTACTATGTTTACTGCAATCCGGGATATTATTTATTGCTAAAGTGATGCTTATTTAAACTATTACTACTTGAGCTCTGTTAAAGTGTATTTTAGAAAAATGTATTTTAATTACATTCAGATTATTTTTCTATCCCTTTGGCAACTCCATTCTACTTATCCTAAATTTCTTATGGCTGGATATTTTAAAATTATTGCTCATATAATTCTTCTTTGAAAGAATTGGAATAGTTTTTAGTTTGATTTTCTGTTTTATTATAGAAACCATTGTTACAATTCTTACTATTCGAATAATAAGAGTTATTTTAGTTAGTGTTTGGGTTTTAGTATTAGTTTTGTATGGGAAAAGCGGACTGAGTATTTAAAACCTGAGATAAAGATAAATAGTTTGATGATGAGCTGGAGGTTGATCTTTACTGAGAACTGTTTCCCATTTATGTTTGCAGGACTGGCTATCTATAAATATTTTGAGATAACTATTCTCGGAATTTAATGTTATTTTCATTAGAATTTGAAAGACTGTTTTATTACTGTTACGACTACTACTACTAATATTACTATTAATATTGTTATGGCTATATCTTTATTTAACTATGAAGTTGAAGGTGAGTTTATCCATATTATTAAGCTACTACATTGTTATTAACAGGAATATTAGAATGTCCAGTCGACTAGCTAGAGAAGCCACTTGTATTTAAATCCCTTTAGAATAAATATTTTTCAATATGATTTAGAAAATTTAAAAAATAATTAATTTTGATGCAATTTACGAAATGGTATAAGAATCATTATTGTTGTTGGCGATGGTGTTATTTTGCTAAGCATTAAGGTTTATTTTAGCTACATTCATTTTGCTGATTTTGTTCATAATCATACTTTAAATTTCATTGTCAGATTTTCTATTAAAATTATTGGATCTCGAAGGAGTAAGGGAATCATCATTTTGATTTATTCCTTTTAAATTATTCAGTTTGGGACTTGAAACTTTAACATCATTAATTAACTTAGAAAGGCTGTTACTGCTTCTGCCAGTATTTTAAGTATTTTGCTAAGAAATGAAATACTAATCATTATTGTTTTACTACTAAACTTCTTATTTTTGAATAAAACTACTGAAGTTAGAATTGTTTTACTATCCCAATGGGTCATTTTTCACAGTATTGCTTTGCGAATATTTGTCACTATAAAGAAGACCATTGTTATACTGGGATTAATTATTGTTGATTGGTGTATTTTCTGTATGAGCAACTTTGTTAGACACATGGCTATTCAGGTTAAATTATTATGAAAGATTCATTATTTTAGTTACCATGTGATTTCCATCACAAAAATCTATAAAAGAGCTCTTTTAACTTAAACTATTATTTGAAAGAGTTTCAAATTATTATTGTTATTGTTGCATTTACTCATTTTTCTTGTTAACATTTGCATATTTATCAAAAATTTTAGAAAATGGACGATTTTCTTCCGGTTTTAGCGGAGATTGAGATTATTAATATTTTTTAGATTGAGACAGGTTTGAATTGCTTCTTTTTATCCCAACTTAGCTGCCAACGAGTGCACTGCTTTAAGGCAAAATAGTAGATGTTTATCCTGATTTGTGAGGAGGATATCTTTAATTGAATTTTAATTATTTTAAATGTTTTTTTATAAATTAAATGTATATAAATAAATTACGGTAACTATTTTTAGGATTTTTTTCCGTTGCTACTATTTGTTGGAGTACTTAATAAATTGAACTTTGGATTTTAAGGGTTACCATAACTGGTGAAATTGCTTGCACTTTTGATGCTGCAGTTGCTATTATTTCTTTACCTTTGGTCTTATTATTATTAAGTATTTTAGGTACTAAAGTTGCTATCATTGGAATCTAAGGTGCCATTATTATTTTGGCAAAATTAATGATTATTTTAACGGACAGAATCGAGGTTAATTTTCGAAAGTGGAACACATTTTTTTATAATATTTTTTTTATTTTTCACTTATTTTTTTGGAGGATTGTTATTTATTTCTCTTAGCACACCCGTATCTCCTCGGTCCAAAGATTTTTAGTTTTGGCTATTTTTGTTTATTGCACTATAGCTACCCCCGATGGTTAATTAAGAATTTGAAAAGTAGTTTTGTCTTACTTTTAATTGTATAGCTAATTCTTTTATTGCAAGTTTTCTTAGTTAATATGATTTCTAGAACTTAAAGAAGCTGTTTAGTTTTCTCTAAGCGAAACATTATCAGAAGGAAATTTTTACAGTTTCAAAATTTTCCCCTAATTTATACCTGCCACCTCTTGCTGCTATTGCTATTATTACAACAACTGCAAACTCATGCTCAAATTCTCATTAAAGGTATTAGAGCGCTTTTAAGGAGTGCAGTCTTCCAAGCGGAAATTTTTAAAGGGAGATTGGCTTCTTGAATCAAAATTGTGTTACTATTTAATATGATTCCATTCGCTTTCAAGCTGATTGATGCAAATTTTTGTTGTCTGGTGTTTTTCTTTGGATAATTATTAATTAGTTTCATTTGGCTGGCTCTGCTTGTTGAGTCTGCTTTATTAAAAATTCGGTTATGCTATTTATTTTTATTCTGTTTTTTATCTATCATATTCATTATTTTATTAGTTTAAACCCTATTAATTTTTTCTAGAGTTTTATGGCGAAATTATTTAATTTTAATTCGTTTTGAAGCATTTATTCTTATCTGCATTCTTTCTTTCCTTAAATCTCTCAAATAGGGAATAGGCTGGTTTTTAGTTTGCTAATTCTAATTAATGATTTATCCTTAATGTCCCTGATGTACTTTAAGAATATTAGAAGTAATATGATTCATAGATAACTTTTGAACTTAACACAATTAATTATTACTTATTTTATAAATTGTTTGTTTGTTTGTTTTTTTTTATTTTGTTTGCTCTTCACGGTTTGAATAAATATTATTATAACATATATAATTAATACAATTATATTTTTTTTTAGATTATAAACTAAATTAACAATATAATTTTTTAAGAAGTTTGTTAATAATAATAATTTCACAACATGTGACAGATTGATTAATAATTTATTAAACATATTTTCTTATTAATTTTATTTATTTATTTTTTATTAACGTTTTATATATCCATTCATTCATTCATGCATTATAATATACCTTTAAATTAATTTCCAATTTTATAAAGCTGATATAAATGAAATAAGAATAAAATATATGTTTTTTTAAGATTTTTTTGTAAATTCTCAGTGTATTATTAAAATTTATAAAAATTATAGTGAAAGTATTTAGTAAGAATATTAATATTTAAAATTAAATTTTTCATAATTTAGGTCTGATAAGAGTTACATTATTTTTCATAATAGTGATAGCTTCTGAAACCATTTCATCAATGATTTATTTGGCAGGTTTTATGTCCTAAATAGCACCAGAAGCTTATCCAATTAAAATGGGTCTAATTTCAAAGGCATCTTTAGCTCCAAGTTTTCCTGTTTTGATATCATTTTCATAAGGAAGTACACCTTTAGAGCATAATTCTTTGATTTCTGAGAATCTTTATTTATAAAATATATAATTAATTAATTTATATAATTTTTTTTTATTAATAAAATTATTTACCTATTTTCTTCAAAATTGACGATGTAAGGGTTCTTAATAACTCTCAAGGGTCTTCCTGTGAAAATTAAGGTTCTTAAGGTAGATTCAGGTTTGCATTTAATAACTTCTTCTTTTGTTCTTTAAGAGCATGAGGCTTCTTCGGAATTAACAAATCTGGTTCCGACCCAAACAGCACCAGCACCTAAAGCTAGAGACATGCTCAACCCTCTTCCGTCATAAATACCTCCGGCGGCAATGACGGGAACCTAAATGTTCCATAGTTCAGATTTTTGTCCCTCTAGAGAAATAAAAATTAAAAAATTTTAGAAAGAAGTTATAATTAGGTAGTTTGATCATATATATATGATAAAGTAAATCTTTACTAACTATGTCAATGACTTAAGGAATTAATACACTAGTAGCGACTTCTCCAGTGTGTCCACCTCCTTCATATCCTTGGGCACAAATAAGATCAACTCCGACGGCTAAGGCTTTGAGGGCATGTTTAGGAGATCCAATCATGTTCATAACTGGAATTCCATTTTGATGGAGTTTTTCTACGACCCATCTGGGCTATTAATATTAAGAAAAATTTAATAAAAAATAAATAAATAAATTAAAAATATAATAAAATTTAAATGAATATTGCTTTGCTTATTTTAAACAGCATAGCATAAAGAAACTTAAATTAATATCTAATAAAAGCTTCTACATTAAAATATAAATATAAATAAATACAGGAACTCCGACAGCACTAACGAACAATGCAGCTCCTTCTTCGATTATAATATCAATTAATTCAGGTAATTGGGATTTTGTGTAATCATAATTAGTTTTTCTGGCATTTCCTCCAACTTAAGGTAAAAGCAAGTCTACTCCGAAAGGAGCCTTTTTGTCAACCAAATATTCTTTTAATTCTTTGATCATCTATCTCATCATTTTAGGAGTATACCCTACTCCTCCTATAACTCCCAATCCTCCAGCATTGGTAACGGCTGCAGCAAGTTTAGGTCCTGCAACATTATTCATACTAATTAAAAAAAATTATTAGTTTAATAATAATATTATATATTAATATATGTGTGATAGTTTTTTAAATAAAAATTATTAAAAATTGGTAGGAAATATCTTATATTGGATATTATATAACAGTACCCTGCAAGCATTATAGGATGTTTGATTTTAAAGAGCTTGGTAATTTCGGTTTCAAGGATTTCTGACATGTTTGTTATTAGAAAGCAAAGTTTATTTTTTTTATGTTTTTTATTTTGGTTATCAATTAAGTTTTTTTATTTTTAAATATTATTTCTTAAATATAATAATCGGATTACGTTCACAAAGTATTTATATTTATTAAGATTACATATTATAATACAATGATAAAGCATATATATGTGACGTATTAAAGGGACGCAATTATTTAAGTAAAAACCCCAAATATTACTTCAGGTGAATCGCTAAATTAAAATGGAATGCTAATAATAACATTATTAATAAATTGGTTGTTTTTAAAAGCCCATGTATTAATAATGTTTAGAATATATATTATAGAAATCTGGCATTTTTCCTTTTTACTGCGCAATATACGCCAATTAAAAGAGATAGAAACGATAACAAAATATAAAAATATATAATAATTTTAAATAAGAATTTTATTTATATACAAAATATCCATTAAATACATTTTTTGAATGAACCAATTTTTAATAGAATTAATATTAAATACTAAAATTAATTTTAATTTTTGTTTTAGACGAAAAAAAATATGCGCAATAAATGAAATTCTAATTTCTATTTACATATTAAACTCAAGTACAAAATAATTAAATGACAAAAATAAATATAAAAAATAAAAAATTAATTGATGTATTTATGTATGTATATGTTATAACAATCTATAATATTTTACTATCTGATGTAAAAAGAATCACTTTAATTTTTAAGGAGAAACCTAAGCAATAAACTCAGGATATGAAATTAGCCCATCTAAATTAGAATCAAATAAGTTAAATAACTGTAGATACACACTATTATTGGATATAAAGTTATTTTCTCTCAAAAATTACTCAAATTCAGTAAATGTCACAACTCCATTCTCATCAGCATCCATTATCGTAAAGAGACAGTATCCATTGAAGTTATTACTTGAAATTAAATGTTATCTAAACTTCATATACAAATTTTCTCTTTCCAAAAGTTCTTGCAATAATTTTTTAACACCGAATCTTAAATCGTAATTTTTTAATACATTTTATATAAGTTATTAATCTTCATTTTAATAATCAGTTTTAGCCATAATTCTTTCCGAAGAAGAAATGGCTTCTTGATTTCTCTATTCAATAAGATTTTTATAAATAGAATTCAGAGGCATCAATATTTTTTCGAATTCTTAATAACTAAACATTGTGTATATTTAATATAATTTAAATGATAATAAAATGTATTTAAATTATTACCTTAAAACATTATCTCCATTTAAATCAAATCTTTTAAAAACCGAATTGGATTCATTATCTTTTACTAATAGTTTGCAATCTCTAAAAAATTATAGAAATTGAGTGCAAGTTATATATTCAAATCCTTCTTTTTAGTAAAAATAAAATAGATTTTTCAGATTAAATTCTCTGTTTTTGGCTATAGCACATCTTGTCTATTCAATTTATTCTTCTATTTAGGAAATTTTTTCAAGGCTTACCAGAAATTCTTGGATCATTTCAACTATTTTCGGATTACTTATTATTGATTCCTAAAAATAGTAAAATATAAAAATTATCTGTATTTAATTGAAAAAGCTTTTTGCAATACTCTTTTTTCTTAGCAATAATTAAAGCTTGTTTCCTAATTTTTGAATAATGGCGATTGATAATTAACATATTGAGAAGAATTTAAACTTTTGCCTTTATTAGAAGTGACAAAAGAGTTACTAGTATTCCCTTATTATTACTCTTATAATATTCCGGTTTTTTTGCTATAGGGAGAGTTTTAAAGCTACCATTATTGGTTTTGTTGTTAGAAAACCTTGTTAGGAGAGGAAAAAGAGTTATATTTGTTAGCAGAAGCATAATTATCCGTTATTTGTGTGCTTGCATTGATATTATTGGAGCATGGACTCTGAGTCTCCAAAAATTTTTAATAATTATAAGCTGTTCGGGCATCTGACTAAAGAGGAGAGGTGAATCTACAGGTTGAGGGCTGATTTGGCAAATAAAATTAAATAAAAAATAAATAAATAATTAATGTATTTATTGATACTTGATTGGTATAACGGTTAATATTTCCCATACTCGACTTCCTTTCCTCATAGCCTAAAAGGTATTTATAGGGAGTGTAGGGGTCAAGGTGATAATTGTAATCTCGCTTGTGAAATCTCGACTTCGAAGGACTGAATTTGTAGTCGATCATGTACTCATCAGAAAACTCATCAGCTCTTTTTTTAAAATAATTTTTTGAAGTTTTTATGAGTTCCATATTAAATTCTTTATGTTTTTTTTTTCGATCAATGTTTTCCTTCAACTACTCGCCATCTTCCTGTAACACGAGTTCAGAAAAATATTTTTGCTGATGGTTTATAGAGTGGGGGCTCTACGAAGATGCTAAAAAGCTTGCATTTTATTATTACTGCTTGGAAAATCCCATAGGACTTATTTTGCAAGAATTTAAATTTAAATATCTTTCTTCTTCATTTCGAAACAAAACCTCATTGGCTCTGTTCATAATTCTTTATAAATCATCTTGCTGTCTTCTCAAAACTGAGTTTTCTAAAGCTGCGCTGGAATTAAAATTAAAGTGTCCACTTTTATTGCCCATTTGTGGAGTTTTTACCTGGTAAATTCCCCCCTCTCCTCCAACACATCCACTTTTTAATCGAGGAGAATTAAAAGTGCTGGTATTTAGCAATGATTCGTCAAAAAATCCTTTTTTAACTGGAGATATATGTGAAGTATAAGGTTAGCCCACGTTTTTTTATCCTGTTTGCAATTACCTATCCTATTCCTCCAAACTTGTACATTTTTTACAAGTTTTCCCTTCAAAAATCTATAAGAACCTTTTTTTAGTAATTTTAGGCTAATGGAGGCCGATATGACAAAGAATCAACTAATATTATTCGATGGAAAACAAGTGGTGAGCTTCTTTAAAGAAACGTGAGAAACTAGTGAGATTAAATTAAAAAAATGTACTATAAAATTATATATAGTTTAAAAAATATTGTATTTAAATTACCTGTCAAAATCAGCATATCCCTGACTCTTTGATCCTAACACGTTAAATACTTGATGGCAATTATAATCTGCATGTTCGTGTAACTTCTCTCTTTGCTGTAAAATTGTTTTATATGCTTCTAAAGTATTGTCAAAAAAAATTATTAAATCTCTATTTCTCTCATCAGGGACACTTATGACTTGCCTTTAATGGGATTTAAAATTATTTGCTCCAACTATCCTCAAAAAACTACAAATTTTTTAATAAATATAACCTTTCAATTCTTTATTTAAAAACTAATATAATAAACAAGTACTCATGGTATGTCATTTAAGAAGTAGTTTCTGATTCTTCGAAAAAAATTCCTTTCAATTCATTTTATGAACAAAACAGTTTGTTTCTTTCCAAATAACAGTATAAATCATCTACAGAAATATACTACTTATTTTCGATATCTATTTCCCTGAACATTAGATAGGGATCAAACATTTATGTACTGTTAAGCAATCGTTAAGCATTTTATATCTACCCGAAATTAACGTTATGTTTATTCACTTATTAATTCATTAAATATAATATAAATGGGTATTTATATCTATTTTGTTTACTTGAAGTTGTTTTTCTGCCAAAAGTAATAAAAAATTGCACACTTACGAATTTAATTTGAATTCACTCATTCTTACTTTCTAATACTTTTCTATATAAATAGATTGATATATTCTTATGGGCTTTTTTAATTTTTTTTAGTTAATTACAGTTTACTGTTGATATTCTTTAAAGTAATAAAAAAAAAATATTGGAAATATAAATAAAAATTAATTATTCATGAGTAATTGAAGTATTATAATTAAATTTTATTTTAATAAACATATTAAAGTATATTTATTTTCGTATAAAAATTCCAATATTAATTACTATATCAATAATATTGTAATAGACATAAACTTTATTAAAATTCTATATAATCAGATTTTATGGTATATGTTATATTTTATTTTTTTTTTATATCAAAATAATATTATAAGTAAGTCTGGATTATAATAGTGTTTAAAAAAAAATATATGATTAAATTTATAATTAGACGTATTTTATAAAAGCGCATTTTTCATCTTTGTAATAAATAAGGATATTATGAATTGTGATAATAAATTATTATAGCGACCAAAGCAAAATTAAATTAAATAACAAATAAAATTAAATAATAGTAAAAACTTGAAAGAAATAATTTAAAAAAAAAATGTCATTATTAGCCAAAAGAAAATAATCCTAAGAATCAAGTATTGATTTTGCAATATAAGGAGAAAAATAATAGTCATTTCCCCCTTTACAACAGCCTTAGTCCAACGTCAAGTAATAAATTATATAATTTTTTATTTTATTCAAAAAAAAGAACAAATTAGTGAATTTATAAAATAAAATTTATCGTTTTACTTGTCCAAAGTAATAAAAAAATTACTTAATTTTTATATTAATTATTAGTTTAGCTGGAAGTCTTAATTATTAGTACAATTATTTGATATAAGAATATTGCAATGTGAATTTTGGAGGAGAATAATAACAAGTTGATTTTCTTTCTTTCGATTAAAAAGAAAATCTTTCTTAGTTTCCTTAGTTTTAAGATTTAAAAGATTGCCAAATTTTACCTGCTCAATAAGAACTTAATTCTCTTAATGAAAAGGTGAAGAATAACTAAATAATATGTATAAAAGGATGGGTATTTTACAATTAGCAGCAATTTTATTATTCAATTCTTCAACATATGTAAGCATTGGGACAAAATGCAGTGTTGAAATTTTAATCTCAATATAGTGGAATAAATGTTTAAATTTGGATTGTTAAGTAACATAAATCTAATAAAAATTTAGATTATTGTAATTTTTATAATAAATATGCGTTCATATAGGTTTGAAGATATAGAAACACTATAAAATGGTGAATTGTACCCAACACAACTTATTATCGAAGAAAGAGAAAAAGATAACAAAATGGCTTTTATCGCTTGCTATGATAAAAATGATTCAGAAGAAGATTTTGCCAAAATGAATATATTACATACCTTTCCTATAGTTCCTTCTTCAAAAGGCGTCAAAATTGGAGGTTTTTGCTAAGAATATACCGATTATCAGGAATAAATAAAAAATAATCCTGAAGGTTTGAGCAGTAGCACTCAGTAATAGCAATCTTAGCAACAAAACATGGGATATGAAAATAATATCCAAGCTCCTAATTTATTAAATTTATAACAACTACAAGGAACAGGCGCATCATCAGGTCCATCTTTCGACCTTTTTAGTGAAATAGCTAAAAACACTCAACAGTAAGAAAAAATCAATAAAGACTATTTTTATTTTTATTTTTAAATTTTTTGGGAATTATTTGTAAATAAATAGCATTATTAAATATAAAATTTAAACAAATAATAAATTAGTAAGCAAGATGAACAAAGAATGTAGTTAGAAGAGTATAAGAAGAAAATATAGGTTGAAAGTTAAAAATGGTTTGATTTAATAGATCAATTTGAAGATAAAGAAGTGAATGAAGACGCTTTAAATAAAATGACAGCAGCTGCTAAATATTATGTAGTTAGGTCTTATAGTGAAACAAATTCTCTAGTCGCAACTACTACAGATACTCTACCTTTGAATAATTAAACTTTTGTAAATAAATTTGTATATATAATATAATTGCATTTAAATGCAAATATAATTTTAATACTATTATAATAATATTACTTTCTATAAAAATTAATTGATAATAATCGCAAAAAAAATGATATTAATTTTGCGTAATAATAAAAATAAAAATAAAAAAATATAAATCTTAACACTGAGAGAAAATTAAATTTACCAATTACGGCTTAAATCAGGGGATAGATAGATTAAGAAATTGAAATTGATTTTGATCCTTAATTAAACTTAATCTAAAATTTTAAAATTTTGAATTAATTTTTTAATTCTAAATAAAATATAGAGTCTGTGTTATTATTTAATAAATTTTAATAGGCGAAATTAGAAAATTTCTACACTACAATTTTTTACTTTCTTGCTCATTTTTAATTACAAAAAATCTTAATATATCAATATAAGATTTTTTTAAATATTTATAATTTTTATTATTAAATATTATTAACAAATTCGAAAATATTCTTATCTTCTTAAATATAGATAATTTATTTAATTAAATTTTAGATTTCTTTATCAAACCATATTCAAATGAACCAACTTGTAATTGTTTTTCTCTTCCAATTTAGTTAAACATAATTCGAAAGCATTGAAGGTTGTGCAGTAATTAAAAAATTAAATCATAATAAAGATGAGACTACAGAATATGATATACCTGAAAATAGCAAAACTTGGGAACAATCAACCAGTAATATATAATAAATAATTACAACATATATAATTATTAAATAATAACTACTTACTTGATTAATTTTCAAATAAATAAGTAAATCAATTATTATTTATATTTCATTAGTCAGACCTTTAGAAAAATGTGTGCCGGTTAAGTGGCTAAGAAAAAACCAATTAAAAATAGAACATATTTAACAACTTAAAAATAATAAAAACAACAAATATGTATACCTATAATTCGAAGGAAATGAATTAGATAACCAAACGGGGAGTCATTTAGTTAAAATGCTGGACAAGCCACCCTAAGTTAGCAAACTGCCTATGTAGTAAATGCCTTAACTAAAACCCCCTGGGGTTCCCTAAAAAATGAATATACCTCCAATGAATATGGGAATGTAGCAGCAACAACAGCAATAAATGCAATAATAATAGTAGTTACTAATGCAATAAATGCAAATGTAACAGATGTCTCCTGAAATGTAGCAATAAATGATGATGATGCAGATGATGGGAGTGAATCCCGTTTAAATGAATCACATGATGTAAATGATGCAATAGCAATAACAATAAATGGAAATGATGAATATGTAGCAAATGTTGTAGAGCAATCCCTAATTTTAGCAATTTTAAAGTGCTTTTAACAAAGTTATATCATCAAAATCAGCTCCTTAATAAAGGGAAGAACCCAAAGAAGGAGATGGAGATTATGTTTACAGATGTCCCAATTTTCCTAAGTGTCAGACGATATAGGGAGTGTCTTCTGAAATGATAAAGGAGTGTGAAAAGAACAGACATCCGAACAAAGTATGCAAATACTATCCTAAATGTTTGAAAGGAAATAAGTAAAATCATAATTTTAAAATCAATTTAGAAAAAAATTATGTATATTAATTAGCAAATTTTACATAAAAAAGGTGTGTTAATCTTCATCCCAATGATGGAAAGTATTTTAAAGTGGCTTTGTCGAAACTGAGAAAGAAAGGGAAAACAGAATGTAGTGTTGTTGTTTGTGTAAATAAAGAATATTGTCCCAACATGCATGATGGAGATAAAGAATACAAAGATAGTGATTTAAGGTATTCAAAATTTGCTTGGAAATTTTAATAATTATTTTTTTTTTTTTAAATTTAAGATGCTTTAAATATCCTGACTGCTAAAAGGTAGACAATGATGAAGAAAAGTGCTAATTAATCCACCCCGAAAGAAAATTATGCTTAAAATACCCTGATTGTGATAAAAAAGATCCCTACTGTCCCTAATTACATCCTTCCGATGGAAAATATTTTAAAAGAGCGTTGGAAAAGGCCAAGGAAAACTGCAGAACAATATGTCCAAATGGTAGAAAATGTAAGTTCGAAGTGTGTTATTATTTGCATCCTGGAGATAGTAGATTTAAAAGAGTTTTGTAAAGAGAGAGAAAGAAAACTGGAAAAAGGTGCAAATATGGTAAAAATTATATAATATTTTGTTATAATTATTATTTTGAGCTGAAAATATTTTTTATAACCATAGGGAGACATTGCAGAAACTCTGAATCCTGTCTATGGATACATAGTGATGATGATAGTTACAGTGATTGATTGATTCATTCATTCATTGAGACATTGATTAAATCATATAAATAAATATTAAATAAAATCTTATTTAATAATAAAAAATATAATTTTTTGAAAAAATTAATTTTTACTAAAATATTTTATTTAAGTTAAATATGTGATACTATATATAATTTTATGATCTAAAATTTATGTGTCTAATTATTTAGATTAATTATAATAGTCCATTTATAATTTTTTTTTATTGATATAAATAAACTTTCAGTAGTTATTGTTTTATATATTAGCTAAATTGGGATCTGGTAGGAAATCAGAAGGAGTATTACTTAAAATAGAGAGGATAGTTTTTTTAGTTTAACTATCTTTATAATTACCTGCTAAATATTCTACATTTCTTAAAATGTCGTACAATGTATTTCGTTAATATATCATTTCATCTAATGCGTACAAGATTTTCCAATTATATTCCATTTTATTTTTCAAATCATCTTCCAACTATTCTACATACTCACTAAACTATTCCGTTTTTTATTATATGTCTTAGGGATTTCCTCCTTAAACAGAGGTATTAAATTGCTGTTAAGATCGGAATTAAGATTAAGTAGGATCATAAATATTTTATTACTACTAATAATCTGATCCCATTTACTGATTATAGTTATTCATGTCATAGTCTTAATAATCTAAATATTTAAACATTTTAATTTAATTTTAACAAAAATTGAATAATATTTACCACCATCAAGTTAATTTTGTTGATATTACCCCTATTGGGCGTACATTTATTCTGAATTATTATGATCATTTCCTTTTTTTATGTTCAAAAACGCATTATTAGGAACCAGATGTGTTCCCATTACTTTATTATTGTTATGTCTTTATTTATTAAGAGCTTCTAATCTTCTTTAATAACCATTATATCCTCTGATTTCAATCGGACCTATTTTTGATGCGTAATTGTATAGCCATTACAAAAAAGTCATGTTATCTTGAAACTTTCCTTTTGATAATTTATCTATTGGAACCAGCTTTTCTATTTTTAATTTCTTGAAAGCATCATCAAGAATTTTTAAATTTAAAGCATATTCATCAGGAAATTTTGCATTAAAGTTTAACTTAGAAACATTTATAACATGAGGATGGATTGCATCAATAACTTGGCAATATCCTATCCCATCACAACATTGCTCAATTCTGTAAAATGATTTAATTATAATAATTTAATGAATGATTTATTTACACTGAAAAAATAAAATAAATTTATAATATGCATGTATTTACCTAGGATAATCTGTTTAAACAAATTCATTAAGCCACTACAGCAAATCTAATCTACTCATTTTATTTCCCTTCATTTTATTTTAATTAAATATATATTTAAATTAAACTTTAAATTTTTTTTTTTTATGGTTATATTTTATTTTATAATATTTTAAATAGATTAATAAAATTGAAATTACAGGTGTTTCATAGAAGTTGCCGATTAAACTTGAATAGTTGTTATAAGTAGATGAATGAATGAATGAATGAATGAATTAATTAATTAATTAATTAATTAAAAATATATATATTTAATTAATATAGTCTGAGAAAAATAATAAACATTCTAATGGCTTAAAATATATTAATGTAAAAAATCCTATGGCTTAGTTGGTTAAAGCGTCCGACTAATAATCGGGAGATCGTGAGATCGAGACTCACTAGGATTATTTTTTTTTTATTATTATTTTGATAAAAAATAACATTATATTAAATAAAAATTAACAATAGTCATGAATTAAAAATAACTTCTTATTAATATAACTTTAATAAAAGTAATTATTATTTTTTACACACTGTGAATATTATTTTTAAATTACAAATGATGTACAAATTGAGTTATTATTATTTTTAAATACATACTTCATTATAATTATAAAATATAATAAAATATTTATATATTATTATCATAACTAAGATTAAGTAAATTATTGCTAAATTGTATTATTTAATATTAAAGCACTCTATTATAATTATTAGAACATTCTTTTATGCAGTCTTCCTCATCATTTCTATATTACTCAGTTGACAATACTATTATGCACTATTAGAAACATTTATTTAATATTTTTCCAAAATCATTTATTTATTTATCTCCTGTTATTATCGTATTCATATCTTACTATGTTAATTCATTTCCATAGATTTCAACTTGATTAATTTCAGGCTGTTATTTTTTTTATTTTCTACTAAACATTTGAATATTTTTTTGTTAATATAAATAATAATAATAATTTTAATAAATATTTTATTCGTATTTTATTAAATTTCACGTACTACAGATTATTAAAGAATATATAATTATCCACACATCATAAATTGAAAATCTAGCTATATTGAAAATAATATTGTATATTTACATTAATTTTCCTTATATTATAGTTTATTTATAATTTAGAAAATATAAACTCATTTTATACTTAATATACAAATATAGTATATGGTTCTTTTCTTATTTTATAGAAAATAATAATTGTATATATTTTCATTTACTTACTTTTATATAAAATGCCTATATTAAAATAACATTTTTCAGTTAAGAATAATACTATAGATTTAATTAGCAATTATTATTTCAAAAAAATCACATAAATAAATATAATTAGATAAAAGAAAAAAAAGAAAATAACATAAAAATGATATTAGGCAAAATGTTATCTCCAAATGGATTTATATCAAATAATCCTCCAAAACAGGAAAAGTCAACTGATATTACTTTAAAGCCTGATAAAAGAGTGCATGCTATAAATTAATAACTCCTAGATTTAATTGAATTGAACAAATTTTAAGATTTTTTAAATTTAATAGAAACTAATTCAAAAATAATAAATGAAATTCAACCTTATCTTTTTAGAAAATTCATTGAATAACATAGTTAGCTTTTAGAACAAAAAAGCATTAATGATTATAATTTTTCTCAATTGAGTTATTCTTTGATGGAAATATTGGTAGAATATTAGTTTTAAAATATCGATAAGCAAATAATAAAAGCTTTCATTCATAGAGAAAAAAATGAAAATAACATCGAATCGTTTTATAATAATTTTGTTTTTCAAAATGATTAACCCTCTACCTTTTGTTAAATGAGAGTATATTGTTTTTATATCTATGTCAAAACATTGATTCACTTTAATTTAATGAAACAAGCTTTGTCAACTATTTAGCATTTTCTAAAGAATAATTAAATATTAACAGAAGTTAAAAAGATAAACAAAAAGAAGAGCTAATTTATAAAAAATTTATAAAGTATTTGAAAAGATTTTTTAATAAAATCAACTTGAAGATATTTAAATAAAAAATACGCTAGAAATTTTAAATGCAGTTAAAATATAACCTTCCTAATAGTATTTCAATAAGATCCTCACATTTTATTCAAAAAATAAATAAATTTCAAAGTGTCAGTTAATTTTTTAATATATGAAAGAAACAAAAGTAACCTTAATAAATATTATAATATTTAAACTATAAATATAATCAATTTTAAATAGACACTTCCTTCAATCGTCACTTACAATATTTTGATTGATCTCCACTTTAAAATTGGAAATACGCAACAAAGTATTGTTCTCTTTGAAGAAATGAAAAACAGCAATGACGTTAATTTAAAACCTGACCAATTTACATATACCTCCATTATCAACGGCCTTAAGGGTTCCTCATAATCTTTCGAAGAAGTTTTATAACTATTTTAAGAGTATTTAAATAAATTTTAACCTGATATAATACTTATTAACTCTGTATTGGATAACTGCATATGCTCAAATAACTTTCAATATGCTGAAAAATTGATGTATCAGCTCAGCTAAAATAAAAATATTAAATTAGATTAAATTTCTTATAATACAATTCTCAAAGGATGCTGTAAAGCAAAGTCTTTAAGAAAGGCAGAAACATATTTTACCACGATGTAAGACAATCAAATTCTTCCAAATTTAATAACAATGAATTGGTAATAAATTAAAAAATTTTTTTTATTATTTAAATAAATAAACACAAATCTAAAGAAAATATTAAATTTACATATTTATATAAAGTCTAATTGATTGTGCTATCAAATGTGAATAATTAGATAAAGCGTGGCATTATTTTGAAGAATTGAAAATTTTTTAACTTAAACCAGACAAGTTTACTTACTCAATCTTAGTTAATGCAAGCAAAATCAACAAAAGAGAAGGGGCTATACTTAATAATATTTTGGAGATTGTTGATGAAATATTGAAAGATAAAAATTCATTTCAGATTGATGAAGTTCTTTATAATAGTTTAATTGACACATGTATGAAAGTAAAAAAAATTGATTAAGCTATTTAGTTGTTAGAACACATGAAATTATCAAATATTACTCCCTCATCTGTGACCTATAGTATTTTAATAAAAGGATTTGGAAATGAAAAGAATTTAGAATATGCCTTTAAAATATTTGAACAAATTGATTTAAAATTAAATATTCATAAAAAAACATTTGGGTAAAATCAAAATTAATCATTTAAAATCAAAAATTCATTTTTAATAATATTAGGTGCCTCATAGACGCTTGCATCAAGAATGATAGAGTAGACCTGGCAATGATTTTGATGAATTAAATGAAAAATCATAACTACGAGTTAAATACAGTTCACTATAGCACACTTTTAAAAGGATTAGGAGCGGCTAAGAAATTTGAAGATAGTTACATTATATTTGATTTCATGAAATAAAGTGAAAATTCGAAACCGAATATTATAACCTATAATACTGTGTTAGATATAGCAGTTTAAAACTAAGATGCAGGGAAAATAGTTGAAATTTATTAAGAAATTAATGAAAAAGGAATAGCAGATTTAATAACTTATTCCATATTGACTAAATGTAACATTAAATTTTTGTTTTATATATGCAAAATTTATAACTAGTATATTAATTAAATTTATATTTACTTTATAGACTATTTCAAAATTCAAGATATTGAAAGAGTTAAATCAATTTGTAACGATATTTTATAGTTACATATAAAAATTGATGAGTTTCTTTTAAACTATATGATGGAAAATTGCTGTTAAATGAAGAAAAGCTAGGATGGGGTTAAAATTTTTGATCTCTTCAGAAATTCATTTGAAAACTTGCCCTTTTCAACTTATTAAATAGTTTTTAAATTGTATTCCTACACAAGATAATTCAAATAGGCCTAACTTCTATATGAAGAAGTTAAAAAATAAATTTTGGCAAATAAATAGAATGTTGCTATCGGAATTATATCTAATTATATATAGGTTTGCATAAATACAAACAAGTTTTAACAAGTTTATGAAATAGATGAATGGATTTAAAGTAATTAAATTAAAGGTAAAAAATCATAAATTAAAATAATTTTAGAAATTATTTTTTAATTATATTTTGTAGGGGATCACATTTATTATATGAAACTTGTTACCGGAGCCCTATCAAATAATAACATCGAATTCGCCTCCAAGTAAATTAAGCTCTCCATGAAATTTTTAATTAGAATGAACCAAGATCTTTATGATCAATATATCTAAAGATATAATAATAATAAATTTTAAAATCTAAATAATGAGGATTTAGTGACCCCATTCTAAATCGAGTCTTATTTAGAAAAAACTTATTCTAATCGAATTAACAAAGATAAATAGATAAATAATATATTAAAATCAAGTAACTAAAAGAGCAATTTAGGGATAATGGATGTTGAATAATAAGAGAATTAAATTCTTAAAGAAAATCAAAATAATATAAATATAAATCAGGAGTTAAGCACATAAATAATAGTAAAAAATAATCTATAAAAATAAAATGTATCTTAAAATTATAATAAAAATTCATAAAATAATTATAATAATAATGCTATATCTAGATAATCTAGTAATAATTATAATAAATTGAAAAAACAAGTCTCTTAAGAACCAATAGTAAGAAATTTTAATAACATGAGAATAACATAGTAAGAAAATGGTATTAAATAAGAATAATAAGGCGAACCTATAAAAAAATTTAATAGTTTAAGATGGTGATTTAAATATTATTCTACTATAAATTTATATTTTTTTTTAATTTAATTAATTCAATTCAATTTAATTATATTTTATATTTTATAATTTCTTTCTTTAAATATTATGTTTTTTAAATAAAAATTTTATCAATAAAATATACAGAATAACTGATTTTTATACTAAATATATAAATGCCATATTTGATTTTGTAGTATTTAATGTTATTTATTTTTTAATATAGATGAACAAAAAGTAATAATATTAATTTTCTAAATTAACATTGAAAACAATAATATTTTATTTCTAATAATGGGATGCGGTTCTTCTAAAGATGCAACTGGAAAGTCAATTTTAGAAATCAAAAAAAACTAAAAGATTCATTAAGAACGACTGCAGCAAGCCCTTGAGTAGTACAAAGGATATACTTAAGTTTCACAATTTAAAAATATATTAGAAAATGTTCCTATTCCATATTTAATACATTTGGGTTTTAAAGTAATATTTGAAGAATCGTATAGTCATGAAACAAGTTTAGAAGATTTATTGTAGGTGAGATACTAATGCAATAAGAATACCACCATATGTGTGGGAGGAGTCAATTTAATGAAATGTGATGAAGTATTACAAGTTGCATGTTTCGACAATGCCTTTTAGGTTTTTTAGTTTACAAAATCAAAGTCCAAAGCGAAAGAAACGAAGCAGGGCAGCTTTTTTTACCTTGTTGACAAAGAGAGTTTCGGATTTGCACCTGATGACAAAATAATGCTGGACTCTTCAGATTAACTCGATAGAACAAATAAACTCAGGCTATCTTGGCTACTAAATGGTGTAGGGGGAGGTCGACTCGGTGCAGATTGGTGTGCTTTAGATAATTCGAAATATTTTAGAAAAGTTCTCTTGGTGCACGGATCGTGATTATTGTTAATTTTTATAGATAAGAGATTTCAATTTATAAAGTTGATACAACTCTAATTAGTTTTTTTTTTTCTAAAAAAAACTTTTAATTTATTTTATAATTATTTAAAAATAGATAATAAATGTTAATAATACAAATGTTAGGAATTTTGGTTGATTAATATATTTATCAATAACTATAAAATAATATATATATACATATATAGATATATAAAGTGTTTTATAAAAATTGCTATAATATTTAATTGGTTTATATACCTATCAAAAAATTTTAATGAAATCATCAACATTATTTACTCTCAATTGGGCCAGCCATAAATTACTAATTATTGTTTAGATTTACCTTAATATTACCATTAACTTAAAATTGATTCTTGTTGTAGGATCCAGAGAGATGCATTACTTTTTAATTGCTGAAAGACAAAGGCTTTTTAAATTATTAATTATTTTTAGCAGAGCTACTGGAGCCCGGATTCAAAGAATACAAGTTTGAGTTCGTTAAAATTTTGCCTTAAAATTTGCAGGATAGTTGTGAAGAATACATTCTGGTTGAATTTCGAGTCAATTCCGAATTGTTATTGGGGGAAATGGCCGAAACATTTTTAACTAAATTTTTATTATTGTTGAAAACCATATTCATCACTTTGAGTTTTTTCAAGTTCTTTTAGTTTTACCAGCCCTGCTTAATATTACTGCTGCTGCTAACATCTCCGTCTTGAAATTCATATTCCTACTCTTCACTTAAAAGTGTGTTTAAATTGTAATAATTGGGTGGGAAAGTGTGGTTTAGCAGGTGAAATTCTTCATTGTCCGCTTCTTTTGTTAAAAGAATTTTAGAAGAGAAATTATGTTGGATATCTTCGGACTCATTATTTAGACAAATTATTGGTTCTGAGTGTTCGCCGAATTGAATTATGTTTTGGTAGTAGTTATGTTCGTTTTCATTGAAAAACTGGTTTCTTATCATCATAGATCGCCCTCCTCCGAAAAACGAAAACTAACTTTTGCTTCTCTGTTTAAATCCGTAACCTGAATTCCTTATCATTTAATTTTCCTTTAAATCTTATTTTTCATATTATTCTTCATCTTCGTCCTACTCATCTTCTCCCGTTATTTACAAATCTCCTCTAATTTGTAAATATTGATTGCAATTCTTTTTTAATAAATTTTCATCTTCTACCAGAATTTCGCTATCCTTATATAGAATATTCCTTTATTGACTCATTATTCTATGTAAAAATACATAAAAAATGAATAAATATGTATTATATCTAAATTTTGTAATAAAATAAATCACTTTACTTGGAACTGCCTCCTAAAGAACTTAAGGAAGTTTAAGTATTGAATTTTTTTATAGAATTTGCAGACTATTGTTTAAGTTAGAGTTACTAATTCGAAGGCAAATCAATTGGAGATCGGCTGCGATAGTTGGAATTTGCTTATTCGTTGTGATACATATTTTCTTGGTTTTATTTAGAAGAGTTTGAATAAAGCCTTTACTATTAACAAAACTTTACTTTGTCATTTTGGTCTTAAATCAAAATATTATTTTAAATGTTAGAAACATCTTATAGAGGAGCGAAGTTTTGGTTACTATTATTATTGTCGTCTTCCTAATTACTATTATTTCTTTTCAATTTTAAATCTTGGTCATCAACATCTCTTAACAAACTACTAATTTCATCGGGAATCGTTTTAGCCTTCATTATGTCTTCCAATTCTACATGATTGTACTCTAAGTTTTCTACATTACTATTATTGTTGTTGTTTCGGAGGGAAGGTAATGGACTCTAAAAAGACATTTCTTAAACAGCTAATAATTCTGATAAGGAAACATCTAGGTTTTTGCTTTAATTGTTGTTGCAATTTTATTTCAAATTAAATTTATTTTTTATTTCTTTCTTGAGTAATTCTTTTTTTTGCTTAAGCTTTACTTTTTTTCCATCAACTTCCTTATCATCTATTACAATTTCTGAATTTAAATTTAATTATTTCGTTTTTCTAAGTTTCATAATCTACATCATAAACTTACAAAAAGTAAAATAATAACTGTGAATTTAAAATTTAAAATATTTTATTTAATTTATAAAAAATAAAAATTACTTCTAAATAGCTTTATTTGTCCACTGGGTTATCTTTACAATCACTTAATTTTTGTAGAAGAGCAATGTTTTACTAAAAAATAATTTTTATTCATTTTTACTTAAAAAAATATTAAAATATTAAAATTGAATAGATAGGTACAGGATCAAGAAAGTGTGCATCTTATAATACTTAAATGGCATTTTTAATGTCTACAGTTTCATTTATTCCGCTGCACATATCGTGAGAGCTATCTGATTCAAGTTGACTGTCCCATCTACCTTCACATTTTTACATGCTCATATTAGATTAGTCAATCAAATTAATATCACCATTTCCTCCCCCTATATTATTTTGCAAATTATTTGCAAAAATGCTTAATTGAGAAAAGTCTTTGCTGTTTTCGAAGTCTTATTGATTTTAAAATATCAGACTGCTTTGATCCACATTTCCAGGATTATAAGAAGATTATTATCTGAATTCCCTTTTTTCACTAGATTCGCAATGGCTTTCATTTTATTTTTCAGAAAAATTCATTTCTTAAGTGTCTTCTTCCTTCTTTTCTTCTATTTTTCCATCGACCATTTTCAACTTTTTGTCATTATTTTGTCTATTTTTCTTTAATAACAGGCATTCTTTTTATATTTCTTTACAAGGGTAAAGGTTTTCCTATCCATTGCCTTGTTGTTGTTATTGTTGATTTTGCTATTCATTTTATTAAATTTGTTGTTTTTTCATTTTTTGCCTATTTGGATTTAGAAAAACTGATTTGTATTGCGAAATTTAATTAATTGGGGAAATTTTGTCAAATATATTTAATTCATTTGTCATGTTATTCAGTGGCTAATAAACACGTGAACTTAACTGCTCTATAGTAAATCTACTAGAATCAACGTCTTTATGATTGCTAGCACTATTAGCCAGCAACTAATCTAAATTAGAAATTCTATTAAAAAATTCATTCTCCTAATCATTAATTTTTTTCATTTAAACTATTTTGTTATTTGTCATTTGATTCCTTTAAGATATGTAGTATTATTCGAGATTTTAAATCTGATTTTTTATTTTAAAATCCATTATTTTTATTGTTTCTTGCTATTTCTTTATTATTATTTTACTCTATTTTTATTCTTTTTTCAGATTCTTCAGTTTTTTTTCAAATTTTTGTATCATTTGCTCTTTTTCCTATTAAAACTATTTTTTAACTGTAACATTTCTTAATCTTTTTCTTCAATGTTTCTACTTCTTTCACTCGTACATTCATCGAATATATTCTCATACTCTCCAACGAAAGTTTCAATGTTTTTGTTTATTTATTTTAATTTAGAACTCAAATAAACTAAGTTATCTTATTTCATTCCTACCCAACCATTGTCCATCTATACTTCCTTGAATAATATTTTATGAAGAATAAGTACTTTTACAAGCATTTTATAAATACATATATAAAAAATATTTTACTTTTTTTTAGAATATTATTGAAAAAATTTTGCTAATTTATTTATGTTTTCTTGAACATCCATATACATCATTCGAGATGCCTCTACTTTTTCAAACAAAGAAGACTACTATCCAATCATTATATATATTTGTATATTTTCTTCTTTTATATGCAGTTTTTCTTATATTACTCAATAATTTTATTTATATTAAATAATTTTTTAACACTACAATTTTTATATATAATAATATGTTAATATTGATAATTATTATATATTTCAAAATTTCAACGTTAATTTTTACTCTAATAGTCATAATATAAAAAATAAGTATTCTAGCAATTGAAAAATAGAATACCTAAACTTAAAACTATTTATTATATTTAAGAATGATTTTTAAAAAATAAAAAAATATTTACAAAATTAAGAAAATTTAATTTAAATAAGCCGGATTTATAATTTTTTAATAAATAAAGCTATTATTATAAATAAAATTTTATATTAATGATAATTTATATATTACAGTCTAAACAACTAAATAATTAAATTATAGGTTTATGGAAATTTAAAGAGAAACTATTTCATTAAATAAATTTTAATTATGAGAAAAATTAATCAAAATTATTAATAAATAGGAATTTTATAATAAGTAATCTATAATAAATAATAACTATTAAATGATATAATAATACTATTTTAATATCAAAAAATAAACCTTAAATTTATAAAATATATATCTTCCAATATTATTAAACTATTAGTAGTTTTTAGTAAAGAGATAGTTGATTTATTATTATTATTTATAATTCTCATCTAATCACTCATATAGATTTAAATACAAACGAAAACTTTTTAATTACACGAAATATATATATAAATCCTTTTATATTATATAATAATTATGAAGTTTAATTAATAAAATTATTTAAAAATAAAACGGAAAAATTATAAAATTTTTTTAAATATGGAAAAATTTATTTAATTATTATTAATTAAATTATTATTTATATTTTTATTTAATATTATTTTTTTTTCATTATGTAAATAATTATGATGAGATACAAAGCAATTACTAACACAAAAGTGAAAGTAATTTAGGTACCATTATATTATGTTATTTACTAACTTCTTCATTTTTATATAGTATAAGTAAGTATTACGTTGCTCCCATCCATTCTTCTCATTATTCTTAGAAGTGATCAAGAGAAATTTCCTCCATTCCCATCATTTTTCTAAACATTTCCAGTTCTCCATCAAAGGGCTAATTCATTAGATTGTCGAAAAATGGTTTTAATTTAATAACTTTTTTCTTTTTTTTGGAGCTGAAAGGTGCAAAGAGATGTTATTGTTTTATTATTGAAAAACTTAAAAGTTCGGAAGAGATTGCTATGAATTGGATAAAGAATTTATCTTTTATGAAGAGCTGCCCGAACAAGTACTCATTTTAGAAGCACTTCCAAGTGAGTCAGCTTTTTCAGGTGAGGACTGGGTAAGATTCCAGCACTAATCCTATTAAATATTTGTGTGTTGACTATTATTTTAATATTATTTTTTGCTCTTCTCGTAATGCTAAGAATAATAATTGCTTATATTATTTTTGTTGTTGTTGTTGTTGATGTTCTAGTTCTCATTATGTAAGGATAATTCATTTTAGGCGTATTAATTGTAGGCATCTATAAGTTGTTGAGAACTTGATTGGTTGAACTCTTAGTACAGGTCTTGGAATCCCCTCTTTTCAAAGAATCGACCAGGATCAAGATCAGACATAAGAGTTGAAGAAAATTGCTGATAGGAGTTGGGAAGATACATTTTTTTAATTTTATAATTACGTATTTTTTTTCGGCTTTTTTATTTATTTATTTGTAGTTTTTATTAAATAGAAGTATTATTTAGTTATTTTCTTTTTTTTTCTTTTGTTTTTTGAGGCTTATATAATTATATATTATCAAAACATTATTGAGAGATTATTATTTCTTTATTTCTTTATTTCTCTATCTCATTCTTCCATTACATTTATTTATTATTTACTTTTTTCTTTTCAAAGTAATTCATACAAAGTTTTATATTTTAAAGCCTTTGGATTGATTTTTTGCATACTTAAATTTAATATCAATAATTATTATTCTCTCGAAATAATATTATAGATAGATTTATCATCTGTTTTTTTATAGCTTATTTTAATATTGAAATATATGTATACATGATTATTTCTTTCATATATAATTATTATTTATTGCATACTTGTATTAGAACATAATTAAATTATTATATACTATCATATAATTATAAGTATTTTAATTGAGAATTATAATAAATAAATTAGTTTATTTTAAATATAATATATATAAAATAATTTGTTAAAATTTTATATAATTTAATTTATCATTGAATTTTAAAATTTAAACAATAATGATGATGGATGATCAATGCTAGTGAAATTATGAATTAAAATTATCATAATCAGGATCAGGATAAAATCCGATAGCAAGAGATTACTCATTTTATGAATCTTAAGTTTATCTACCAAAAAAGGCCTTGGAAATAAAAATGCATACAAAAATACTAAGGATACGGCTATTATCCATAAGGGAATTACTTTTTAAGCTTTAGGTTATTTGGTTTCTATTTTATTAATCTTTTATTACAATATTTTAATTTTATCATACTATCCATTTATAATGATTAGCTAGTCCTATATTCTACTTTCTTATTCTCGTCTATATGAGTTAATATCTCTAGAATTATTAAAAAAATTAAATAAATATATATATTAAAATGAATTTTATTTTTTAATACTCTATATTCATTTTAAGACTCAATATTGTTTAATCTCGCTACTAAATACTTTATTTCTATTTTTCCATTTCCTCTCCGTTTAAATATTATTGATTTTTCTTATTTTCTTAGATTTCCTAAATTTATTAATTCAAATTTTTAACTTTATAGGAATTTTCTGTCTATATTTAGCTATTTATATTTGTTTATTTTTAATTTTCCTCCTTTAAAACAAATATACAAGTCTGTAATTCTTTAATTAAAGTTTCTTATTTTTCTAAATGTATTTATAAACTTTCAATTTATTTTTGTTTTTCTTAAAGCTTTACTTCGCAGTTAAGTTATCCATTCTCTTTTTCAGAAATTCTCTTCTATTCTTTTTCACATATCTTAGAAATATTATTTTAATTTTATAATCCAAATTCTTTCTAAACTTTTTTTATTATAAAACTAAAATTTTATGAATTACCTCTTTTTTCCATATTAAAATTGGTCTATTTCTTGCTTTAAATCCTAAATTACATTATCTTTGTCTGTCTTCATTTACAAATATAACTTATTATGCTTTACAAACTCTTAATCTTAAGTTTCTTTCTATTTTTTAAGCTATTCAATCTCATTTCTTTATTGCTAATTCTACAACTTTAAATTATAAACTTCTCCAATATACTAATTTATTTATTAAGTTTTAGTTTGCAGATCTTACTTTTATTATATTAATTCTGAATAATAGGTATTTTTATTTTCGGTAACTTTATTTAAATCATTTTAAAGCTATTGTAAATTATTCTATTAGTTTGATAACTATTATTCTTTTTCCATTATATTCTAAAAAATAAAATTTATTTAATATTTAAAATAAAATCCTTATAAAATGAATTTTACATTTTAAATCTTTAATGTATTTTCTTCATTTTTTATAATAATCTCTTTTTATTTTTCTATTTAGCATTCTAGATTATTTTTAACATTATTTAAAATCTGCTAATTATCTTCTAACTTTAGTTTGAATGACTATATTTCTACATTTTTAGTATTTAGATTTTCTTAAAGTTCGATTATTTTATCTTTATTTTGATTGTTAGTGATTTATGCATCATTCTTCATTTATTAATATTTTTAATTTATTATTTCTTTTTATTCATTCATTGAGGAAATATTTTGTTTTAGTTATTAAATATCCTCCTACAACTAAGACATATCACAATTTTTTTAATTTAACTATTATTCCATATGGGTTACATTTTATTATAGTTTTTTTTACTAATCAATTTCATTATTTAGGCAGTTTTCTAGATTTAATTTATCTTATAATATAGCTTATATATTATTCAATAATGCTTTAATGTCTTCAGAATTTCGTGATTATATTATATTTAGATCTTCATATTATTTATTTTAATTTTATTATTTATTAAACACTCATAAGTCTCTTTTTCCTCTTTAGATTATTTTAATAAATGCTCTTACATAAATATAACGAAATCCTTTAATTCTTAACAATTTTCTTCATTCTATTAAAGGTCTTAATGCTAGGTTTATTTTTTATTTATATATTAAAAATATCTTAAAAATTTATCTACTAAACTTGTGATTGTAATTGTAATTAATCTTAAATTTTTTTTCTTTATCTAACTTTTAATTAATCTCTTTAACTTAAGACTAAAGATCACCATCTGAATATTAATTTTTTAAAATTTCTTTTTACCTTTATATATCTTTTTCATGAGTATTTATTAGTTATTAAATGTGTTCCTTATGAGTTTAACATAATTTTTCTGTTTCTAATTACTTCTTTTCCTAAACTTATTTTATTTCATTTTCCAATAGTTGTATTTTTTCTAAGCATTCTCCTTCTTGGTTTCTTTTATATTCTTCACAATCTTCCAAATTTTATTTCATCTGTTCAATTTTGGCTATTTAAATCTATTATTTTTCCTTTAATTCAACATTTTACTATGTAATTGTTTAAATTTACTCTCCTAACTCTATTATACTTTATTCTTTAGATTATTTTAAAAGTTATATTTCCTTATTAGTATCTTCATTTAATAATTTTAATTATTGTGTGAGCTCAAAAATTTATTTTTCTTTGTTTTCCATTTCTTTTTATTAAAATTATTCCTTTTCTAAAGATTCTTTGTGCTATTTTTAACAATCTCTGATTTATTTTTAGAATTCTTCTTTTGAGTTTAAAACACAAATATTTTCATCTTTTAATTTTTTCATCTGATCATCAAATTCTTTATTTTTTTAAATGATCTGATTATTTAAATTTTCTATTGCTATTTCATGATTCTATTCAATTTTTATATTTTTTATTATTTTTCTAAAAGTTCTTCATTTTTAAAAGCTATCATTTATTATTATTCTGTCAGTTTATTTTGTAAACTTTAGATTTCCTTTTAAAATTCTATTTATATATTTTCTATTTATTATTAAGATTCTTAGAGAGAATTATTATAATTATCAATTTCTTCTTATTTTTATATAACTAAATGATCCCTTTGTTTTATCTATTCTCTTAAATCTCCACAAGTTTACTCCTAATTTTTTAAATTTTCTTTTTATTACTCTAAAATATTTTAACTATCTTATATAATCTGTTCTTTTTATTTGAGTTTATCACTCTATTCATCTATGTGTTTTTAAAAATCTTACAATTTTTGTTCAAAATTAAAATTATTTTCTGATAATTTTTCCTAAAAGTTATTTAATAATTCATTTTCTTTGTTTTAAAAATCTTGATTCATTTTTTCTATATTTTCATTCACCGATACAATAAACTTCGATTGTTCTTCTTTGACCACAGAAACATTGTAATGCACTAATTAATTAATATTTTCCTTTTATTTTTTGAGAAAATTTGAAGGGAAATAGACCAATGCTTGCTTAATTTATGGAATCTTATCTTCGGGAATCATGATATCTTCGAACCAAAATTCCCCCAAAAGCTAAGAATTTTATTATTAAAGTAACAGGTTTTTTTCTGTTTGGGATATTTATTCTTTTTCATCATTATAAAAAAAACTATCAGAAGGAGTGGCAATATTGAACTGGCTGTGATCTAGGTCATTCTGAATAGAAAAAATTTATATTTATTAAATTTTTAAATTATATAAGAAAAAACATATTATGATAGTTTACGCTAATTTCCAATGCTTCATTTTATTTATTCTTATCATGCTAAATATTGTCTTTACTTTACCTATTTGTCATTTGGCTTTCTATATTTTTATTTATATTATTTAAATGAGTCTTTATTGTTGATTCTGGACTATTTTCATTAGATTCTTCAACATTTTTTTTATTTTATTAAGTTAATTCGCTATTTTTTAATTTAGAAGGCGACAGTGAATCCTCCTACTAATCTTAAGATATATCTTTAAAATTAACTTTTTTTTTCTCATAATGTTATAATTATTTTTCAGCATCAATTAATTTATCTTATTCATTGTTTGAAACATCACTTAATATACTTTTACTTTCACTTTTGCCCTTTTTATTGTTTAACTATTATACTCCATTATCCAGATTATGTCCTTCAATTACATCAATTTTATTTTCTTAATTATTTTCAAAAATTTCAGAATTTTCCGATTAAAGTATGCTTACCTATTATTAAATCTCTGAATCTAAATAAAATTATTATAAGTTTTCATATCTATGAAGTGTATTAATTTTTTTAGTTTAAATATTATATGTATGTATTGTTACCCTGTTGATTCATAATAATTCCATTTTCATCTTAACTGTTCAAAGAAATAGTCACATCATTTTCTTTACTTTTATCTTTGTTTGATTGATTTTCTTAGGAATCTTCATTTTCTATCTATACTTCTACATTATTTAATTTACGAAAATCTTTTTTTTTACTATTATTTCCATTTTTCTTGACTAATACCAAAAATATTAAGTAAGTTTATTATAATAAATTATGAGGCATATGAAATAATATCTAAAAGAATTTAATATATTTTTTCTAATAAAGTTACCTTACTCATATAGTATAAACCAATTTTATCTGTTTTTATTTTAAGATTATATATTTTATTTTATTTTATTTTAGATTTATTTATACTATATACTAGATAATAAATTACATTTTATTAATCATAATATTGTTATTTCCTTCTATTATGGCGGATGGAATAAATTTGAAATAGATTAATAAATATAAGTATTAATAATGCATTAATTAAAAATATAATTTTTGTATTTAATTCATAAATTTTAATATAAATAATTTTAAATAAATTCATTCTAAATCTAATACAATCTATATCTCTCTCTAGTTATACTAGTTATCCTATTCACTCAGATCTATATATAATTCTCCTGTATCCTTAAGTATATTATTTTTATTTTATTATTATTTTATTCTTTTATTCTTTAAATTATAATATCTTTATAGCATTTTGAGCAAATAAAAATTTTACAACTCATGCAGCAAAAAACTTAGTCTTATATAACCGATACGCACTTAAAACATGTCGTTTTTTATTTTACTTTTTTTAAATTTTATTAACCAGATATTTTGTAATTATTATATTATTAAAATTCTATTTTATGAATGTTTTAACAAGGAAATATGTTTAAATTATCTAAGTTTCCTTAAAATTCTATTAATAACTCCTCTTTTCTATTATACTCTTACTTTAATTTATTTATAATATTGTTATTTTTCTTTACAAGTATTTCTTATCTTTTCTATTTTAATCTTTCATTTATTTTATTCTTTTTATTTTGATAAATTTCTCTTTCCAAATTATATAGAGTTTAAATTAATTTTTAAGATTTTTCATTTTTAATTCAAATTATATTTAATTCAAATAATCCTTTTCTTCTTTATGTATGTCATTTAATTTCTTTTTTTTATCCAAAAAATAAATATAACGTATACTTATAGTTTCTTTATCTTCATAATATAATGGATGGGTGCGGGGAACTAACATTTGTCCTATATATTAAAAACCTGAATACTCCGCAATTTTAGTAGAGGCTTTATTATTTATGTCGCAGATAATATAAAAAGCAGATATTGGAATTATCTAAATATCATTAAACAAAGAACTATGTAATATAATGTTTATAGCATCTCTTGAATACTTATTGCCCCTATATTCTGGAAATATTTAGTACCTATAATATATAAAAATATAGAATTTATATTTATATTTATATAGAATTTATTTAATATTATTTTGATAAAAGCCACATTTAAATTCATAAAGCCAAATAATTTTATTTTAAATAAATCATATTTAATTAGCTTTGTAAAAAATGTATTTACCCTATATTTCCATAGTAAAATAACTAGTCTTATTCTTTCCCTAATGTAATATTTATAAACCCAACTATAGTATAATGTTCTGTTTTTTTTTTTTATTCAAACATATGTCAAAAACATATTGCGGGATACAATAGGGCAGAGTTTATGTATAATTATAGTTTAAGCTAATTTAATTTAAACTCAGATCATAATTATGAGATTCTAATATAGGTCTAAAAAACTAATCCACCAATTTGTATTGTGTTTATTTTACTATAATAGTTTATAAATCTTCCATAGGCTTCTTTTATTAATAAAACTATATTTTTATTAATTAGAATTTTAATTAAAGTTTACACACCTATATAAGTATGTTGGTTCCTAGATTACTAATATTTGATAATAATATTATTATAAATCAGCCTAATTCGATAATTTTAATATTCCTTTTTTTAAAAATGTTGATATTCCTATATACTTATAATTATTAATTAATTAATTCATTAAATAAATATTCAATAAAAGGAAAGAATCTAGACTTAGAAAAAATATATATAATGAATATCAAAACATTAACACATAAAGATGATAATAGGGAATGGAATTCCTCATCTTCTGAAAATGAAGATGATGATGGATAAGAGGAGGATAATAAATCATAATTTGAGGATATTAATAAAGAATAAAAAAAAAAGCAAGAATTATATGCAAAAGTTAGTCAAAATCAGCTGGAAAAAATAACCTATTAAATATCTAAGGAAAAAATACAAGAAATGCAAGATAATTGCATAAGTGAAAAAGACAAGTTTTACATTATATAAGATATGTATATATATTATGATAAAAATGGGGCTCAATCTGTAAAGTATCACTCTATAAGGCCTAAGTTACCGGTATTCACTAATTTGAAGAGATACACCCATGCAGCACTTGTATGGGCCCTCACTAAATAGGAAAAAAAATATGAGCATAAAGAAGATATTTCATGGAAAGAAATTAAATATAATAACGAATATTTCGAAGAAATAGAACCAAATATGTGCTCTAATTGTCTTATAGTATATAAAGAAACCAAAAAATAATTAAATTTATTGGCTCAAAAAAGAGCTCATTTTATTAAATATGTAGAAAACTAAGAATAGGAATAAAATCAGGAATTATCTAACTATAGAGATAAAGAAGATTTTGTATTTGATTTTGAAAATAAATCATAATGAATCAGATAAAGCTTTATTAATTTATATAATACAAATAAAGACTTATATATAATTATGTAATTTATTTTAAAATAAATATTTTATATATATTATAATTCTTAATAATAGAATTATATCATCATTGATCTATTTACATTTATTCGAAAAATAAATTTAATAATTGCTATTTTAGTAACAACAGATAACATACTTCACAATATGCATTTTAACATTAAGGACATTTAAAAAATCCTATTCTTGATTAATCATTTTGGCAATTATTACAGCAATGGATTATTTAGTTTTTATTGTTAATATCTTTAATAAAATATATAAATAATTTTTAATGAAAATCATTTTAGCAATCCAGCGGCGTTTAAGTAGGTGGAATATAGTTTTTCATTTTGTCCCTATTTATTTTTTCATATTTTTATTTTAAAATTTATTTTATTTAATTTAGTTCATAACTTAACGAGTTTTTCTACTCTTTTAATTCCTCCACACATTCACTACAAAGCTTTTGCTTACATTAAAGACAATTGTAACAGCTAAGATCACTAACTTCAATATTTTTACAACATCTTATACAATTAATAAAATAAATTTATTCGCAATCAGGGCAGTAATCTTATTAATATTATTATTAACCTTGCTCTATTGTTCTTTAGTATTTTACATAGTATTTTTTTAAAGCCCATTTATGACTATTATCACAAAAATTTAATTTTTATAATATATTATCAATCGATTATTATATTTCATTTATATTTGACATTTTATCGGTGTTTTGTTTATATATTAGCTCTGAAGAAACAATTTATTGATAATCTCTTTATTGCTCTTGTTTGAATTAATCAAGCCATTCTTAGGAAGTTTATCTTTTTTATTCATTTAAAAAATATACAAATCTGCTACCTTCAGTTTCTCCTTACTCGTAAAATAAAGGGTGTGACACTGGTAGAGGAACTGTATCAATATATAGAAAACCAGCTTTTTAAGCAGTCTTTATTGAAGCTATATTAGTAGGGTTGGCGATTATCCAATAATGATCAAGTTAAACAATCTTAGGGTTGGAAAATATTTAATTTTGCATCAATATCTAAACTGCTTATTTAGCGTAGCCATTGCCTCGATATTTGTTATGAATGCTATACCTAAGAAATGATAAAATTAAATTTCCTTGCTATTTTTATATATTATACTTACCCTATATTTCCATAAAAAATTTAGATTCTTCATTCACTCCGAGGTTTATTGATATGTTTCCAACTTTAATTTTAGTATTAAGGAGGCAAATATCGAAATTATAATCATTTATTTTATCTTCAAAATGATTTATCTGAGTAAACACAAGTTTTAGATTTTCATTTTGCAAATGAGTAAGCGATGATCTCAAAACAGGTTCTATATATTTATTTATAAGAAAATTTTAAAGAGCACATAATTATATTTTAGTATATTAATTATTCATATATTTTTTTTTTTTTTAATTCTTTATTATATATAGCTAATATTTATAATTAAATAATTTCCTAAATTAGAATTATAAAAAATAATTAATTTATTCAATAATATGCTTTTTCTGTTATTTTCTGGTTAGTATTCAATGATTTTATGAAAAAACTAAGTTAAGTAAAAAAAAGAATATTAAAAAGATAATAAAAGGAAAACTGTATTAATAATTAAAATAAATTAAATTTTATATTATAGAGAGAAATACGAAATACATATATAATCAAGAAAAGAAAGCCCTTTTATTTTTCATAAACTCATTATGTTGATATTTTAAAATATTAATAGTCTTCGATTTAGATCTATCTCTCGACTACTATCTTACTTTAAACAGATGCTGAGATTGCATTTAAATTTTTTAGGGTTTAACATTTTTTTTGTACTATTATTATAATAATTGTTTTCTTGTCTTATGGGAGAACAAGCTTTCTTGCCGTAACTTTCAAAATTATTTCTTCGATCAAATTCTCTATACCCCTCTCGCTTTTGCGAAATAGGAGATATGTACTTTTAATTATAAACATGAGAAGATAAAGATTACTAATGGTGTACATTGTTTTAATAATTTTTAGGAATTTGATAATTTTTTTGACCGAATAGTACTTTTTTATTAGTACTAAAATTGCTGCTATTTGTTTAAAGAGTTGGTTCTTGTTAAAATTCCATATAAGGGTAATTAATTTAACTCTGCTGAGGAGGAGATATACTTCTTTGGAAATTTTTGTTTTCCTTTTCAAATCCTTGTTACATAATTTCCAAATTGACCATAAATTCATCATATTGTGTATTATTGCTTACAAATTGTTGTTAAATTGTATTGTGGTTGTGAGGTATCGGAGACTATGTTTTACTCAACAATTAGCTAAGTTCAAAATCATAATTTTACTATTATTGTTGTAATAATATATTCTATTTATCTAATTTGCCGAAATGTATAGTATTATTATAATTAGCAATGTTAACTTTATTGGGACTATTACTGTCAAGTCGCTTTGTTTGCGGAAATTCTTCTTATCTTTTTCCTTAAAAATTATTTCTGAAAGTAATTAGTTCATTACGAAGGGTGAAGTCTTGCAATTTGGATGGAGAAATTCGTGCAGGCGGGTTGAGTGGAGAAGGAGATCTGCTTTTTCTACTTTCGTTTATCATATTAATTATTTTTTAATTTTCCTGTGATGAAAGCTGTGTTCTTTATAGGTCTTACTAAATATTAATTCGTTATCCAGTTACTGTGTAAGGCAGCAAATTTTATTTCAGTTACATCAATTTCATCTAAAAAGTGTTTGATGAACCTATTTTGCTTTAATTATTCTGAAATTAGATATTTTCATTGTTCTCTTAATATGATTACTATTATTGGGTTTATTATTAGTCTTTTTAATGTGACTACTCCTAATCTTAGTTTTAATCATTAAATATATCTTAGTTTTTAAATTTTCCCCCTGAAAAATAGAGTTCATTTTGAAATTTCTTTTCCAAATTAATGTACTCCTCCTCTTCTTAAACGAGATTTTTTTTAGTTTTAGACTGCGATTTACTGAAAATATCGTTTTACTATTCTAGTAAACCCTATTATTACTCTAATTGCTATTTTCTCTTCTAGGCCGATTCCAAAAAACTTTTTTAATTTCTGGCGGATACTTAGAAAGGAGGTCGGGAAGCAATATTATTGTTATCTTCAAGTTTAAATTAATTTAGGTATTCGCCAGCCTATTAAGTACTGCCGCTATTAGTGCTATTCGAAAAATTCTGGATTTAATTTTACAAAATCTTGCAATGATTTATGATATTGTTAATTTCTGCACTTTTAGAAAAATCGCCATTAATTTCTGTACTGCTTAATTGAGGTGAATTAGAAAAATATTACGAAACATCATTGGAAAGAAGTTTCATGATTTCTTCTTCGTTTTCTTCGTAAAAGTGTTGTTGATTTTAAATTAGTTGCTTTCTATCTGTCAAATCTTCACCTCTCAGTGTTTTTTCTAATATACTTAACAATTGTTGAGATTGTTAGAGTTCCATTAGTAGACTTTATCTATCACTTTCAATGTTTTATAATTTTTATTAAAAAAAGTATTGACATTTCTCTACTGATCGCTTCTTTTACCTTGTAGTATTTTCATTATCTGGGCGAAGATTTCTTCTAAATTCTGACTAGCTTTGGATTTTTAGTCCTACAGCTGCTAAACTTTATTTTAAATGGTATTTTCTCGCAATGTAATGAAATCGATTTTTTCTTATAGTTGATTTTTAGCCTACTATAAAACAGCTGTTATATCAATAGTTTCCTGCTCGCTTTCTTTGGAGGGTTTTCTAAAAATATTCTGTTGTTGTTATTGTTATTTTTCAAAATTGAGTTGTTTTGATATCTAGGCAGGCTGTTTTTAGTTAACAATTTGGTTAAAATTTACGTTAAAATTATCATCTTCCTCTTCATATCCTTACTCTATTTCAAGTTATTCTTGTTACTACTACTACCACACCTTCATTTACATTTCTGACGTTTGAGATTAATTATCTGAAATACTTTAAAACTGATCAAATGCCGCTAAATCTATTGCTTCAGATGTCCTTTGGTCTTTTTTAGTAGGACTTGACTAAGTAAATTCACATTTTTTTTCAGTCGATATTTCTAACTGCTATCCTGAATAGTTATGAAGATTTTCAATATTTTTCTGAACACTATCTCTATTGTTATTCTAAGATGAAATTGTATATAAATTAGGATCATTTGGAATAGTATTATTATTCTTATTCTCTTCAAAAAGATTTTAATTTTGGGCTACATTTTCCTATATATTTGTAATTGTTTTTATTAATAATATTAAACATTCCTAACATTTTAATTATTTACATTATTCTCTTATACATTTTCCAGTTAATTTTGCTCTACCTGAGAATTTAAGGATTGTTCATCAGATCCTGCATCTCCAAACTCACCCAAAGATATTTCTTCGCAATCTTTTTCTTATTCTTCTTATTATTACTGTTAACTCGAATGTTATGACATATTTTTATTTATTTTTTTATATAGATATTAACTATTTTAATATTAATTAATTAAATAGTTAAAATATTATTATTAATATACTCAAATATATATTTTTTTATATGCTAATAATATTATAAGTAAAACGAAAAATACATGGATACTTAATAACTGCCGAAGCGGTAATTGAAGGTTTATAAATATTAAAAAAAAAAAAAATTTAATGAATGATAACTAATTAAATTAAAGATTAATTAAACTATACACATTAAATAGAATAATATTAATTTGAATATAGCAGATATTAATAATCTTCAATTAAGAATAATTAATTTATTATTAATTTTTAAGTTAATTAAAACAATTTTATAGTTGTTAGTTTTTAAAAGGATAGCTTTTCCCCCAATTTAATATTAAATAAATAGTATAAAATAATATTATTAGCTACAGTTGTTAATTATGTATCTAGACAAATTTAATCTTTTTTTACGCATGCCTTATTATTTTATTTAACTTATTATTATTATTGAATATTTATTTTTATTAGATTGGGTTTTTATTTATAATTAATTATGGTATTCTACATCATTAGGCTAGTTTTTTCTAAATTTCTTGATTTTTAATCTATAAATAAAGTAAACATTGCTAGCAATAATATTTATTATTTTTATTTTTTTTATTTTTTTATTTTTATGAGTTTTGTAGAAAGTATCTGCATTTTTATCGCATCGCGTATGTACCCCTAATTTGATTAAATAAATATGTAATAGGGTTTATAAAAAAATATATTTTATAAATAAATAAATACATGCTTCACATCCATGGCAATAACAAGACTTACTTACACTTTTTCTATGAATTTTCATACATAAGAAGCAATAGTCATAGGAATTCTAATAAATAAAAAATTATTAAAAGTCTAAATATGATATATTAATTAAATATATGAAATAATGAAATGTTACATCTAATATATATATTTCTTTGTGTCTTTCCCAACATTTATCACAATTTCTTTTCCTTTCCTTTGCTAGCAGCCATTTATCTTTCGTCATATCAGTCCATACAACATTATTACATTTGGTTTTTTTATTATTGCATTCTTTTTTTCTTTACAATTTTTGCATTCCTGACAGTTTGGACATTTTCTACATTCTAAACAAATCCAAAACTCTCCCTCTCTTGTGTTTCGCTCTTTTTTCGACAAACAAGAGTAGTGATAGCCCCGATCGCATAATTTACATATTTTTGATTCCTATTAAATATTTAACAATTAGATAAAATTTATAATGGAATTTTTTAATTTTATATAAATTTATAATTTTACAGGTAAATTTGTATGGATTTTTTATTTGCACTTTTCACAATCTTTACAATTTTAACATTTCCAAGGTGTTTAAGATGAATTAGTTTACGCGAGCCAAAAATTCAGATCTAAACACTGACTATGAAAGGCATTTTTGCAATCTTGGCATATTAAATACCCTTAATTATTATGAAATTAGTTGTTGCATTTTTAGCAATCAAGTTAAATAGAAATGTCTTCTGTATAACTATCACTATTATACAAAAGATCCACTTCATTTTGCATTATGTAGTATGGATTTTCTTATTATTATTATTAATTTTAGTTTTTACTATTTTTTGTTCCTTTTTCTCTTGAGACAGTATTTTAGTTTATTCATTAGAAGATTTTTCTGATTAAGTATGACTGTTATCTTCTTAATTTTACTTAAAATTGTACTCTTCTTCTATGTTATCGCAATTCTACTTTTTATTTTTATTAGATACATGTTTTTAAGTTTAATTGTAATTAAGATTATTATTTGATTTTCTTTTTCTATACTCAAATTCTCCTTCTTCTTCTTCATCTTCATCTTCTTGTTCATCAATATCATCATCGTTTTCATTTTCTAAATTTGCTTCAAACAGTGATTCGTCATATTTACTATCATTATTTTGTGATTCATTCATATATATTTCCTCATTCTAATCGTTAGAAATAGATCTGTATTTTTATTTTAATTTCGCTTCTTTTAAACTGTGTTTACTTAAATTGCTTATATAATATTAATTTTCTCCTTATTTTATTTTCTTTTTCAACATTGGCTCTTCTAACTAAGCCTTACTCTATTTTCTATATGGACTTAATTATTATTATTACGATTCTGCCGTGCTGCTATTTGATATTGTACACTCTAGTGACTTTAATTAAAATTAATTTAATTAATATTTTCCTTTAATCATATCCAAAATATATATACCTATTTGCTTGTATTATAAATATTGGGAATTACTTACAAGTTAACACTAATTTCTTCTTATACATTATTTTAAATGTGGGTTAACTAATTATGAATATTTTAAAAATCGCTTTTATATATGTTTTCTCTCTATTTAATAATGAAGTCTGATATATTGTCTATTTTCATTTAAAAATTATCATCATCTCCTTTTTTTATTATCGAATTTAAATTTTTTAAATAGCTTTCTAGTCTTTTTGATTCCTCAAATTCATTTCTTTCATAATTATATTTGAATTTTATTATATCATTTACTCTTTATTCAAAATTTTTCTGAGTTTAATCGATAAACAAATTTAATTATGCTTTCCACTTTTTTTTAAATTATGTCTTTAAGTTTGTTAGCTTTTCAGCCATCTAATTTTATGACAAAATAATAAATTTTATATTTATTAGACAATCTAATTTAGTTATATTTATATAGATACATACATATATACACTAATTTATTATATAGTATATAATATTTTATGAAAAGTAATTATATTAATAATAAAATAACAAAATTATTTCCAAATTTATATGATTATTAATATAAGGGAAATATATTCCCTTCTCATTTAAAACTTAATTAAACTTTAAGATAAAAGTATTTTTATGGTATTTTGAAGAAAATAAAGGGGGAATTCAATTTTATTATTATTAACCAATAATACAAAACTCAAAACAAAATAAAAAATAAATTTAAAATGATTAAAAAATAAAGAAAGCTTATTGAAAAAAAAAAAAAAAGTTTCCAAAACACTACTTATTTATATGTTATATCAATAGACATTACCTTAATAAAATTATTCGCTAAATTTCCAATATAACTATCAATTTTTTCAAATTATTCATATGATTTTGCAAATGATATTGAACTATTTTTTTAAATTTAGTCAAATAATGTTTCTAAATTTAAGTTATTTGTGTTTTTCGTATCTTAAATGCATTTCTCGCAATATAGAGAATATTTAGAATCCTATAGTTTCCCTATATATTTTAAATCGCTATTTTAATGCACTTGTTTTTTACATTATTAGAATTCAGGGGGACTTAATTTTATTTTATTGAGAATTTTACTATCTATTGTGTCCATTTTCCGCTATTAACTTGTACTATAATATTTGCGTAATCTTTTTATAACAATGTAATGAAAAAATGCCTTTAAAAGTAGTAATGTTTCTAATTATAGGGAATTTAATGGCTTATTAATTTATTTTAGTTGTTTTTTGTTTTCCCTTTGTTTTTAAATATATTAAAGAATTTTATTAATATGTAGCTGAGTTATTATGTTAATTAGCACTTCTGATATCTTCAAAAATACATACTATTGAAATACGTAGTTATTAATAGCTGATTATCCCTCACCTAATAAAATACTTTTTAAACTATAAAACAAACCATGAATATTAAGATTAAAGTGTAGTTTCCTATATTTATTTGCTCACTGAAAATAAATTAACCATAAAAATTACTAATACACTTATAATCTATTGTCATAATGATAAAATAAGCTTAAACCATAATAATTAAATTTTCAAATAAATACACTTTCATATATCAGTTAATAAACATAGTAAATTAAATAATATACACATATATAGATAAAATACAATTATAAATAAAGAATTTTAGTTTAATTATTTAATTCAAAAAAATTATCAATTTAAGAAGAAGTATTCAATTTTAACTCTTTAAAAGCTACTTAAATTAGAAAACATTTTTTTTTATTTAAATTCAAAAATCACTACTCGTTGAATCTTCCCATGAATTGTACAGGTGAGGATAATGATATTTTTCAACAGAAACGTATTTGTTTTTACTCATAATAACTTCACTCAAATATAAAAATCCTTCCCAGAATTTTATTTTAAAATATCTTATAGGTTTTATTTTACTATACTCCTGAGAAATTAATTTAGATTCATTTTTTACCTAAATTAAAGAGAATAAAATACAATTAACATATTGTACTTTATAATATTCTTATTTTAAATATAATTTACCTATTCGATAATGGGATCTAATCTAGAAATCTCTATAGGATCATTCATTACTTGGATATTACATTCATTATTCATTTTCCAAGACCATCTATCATTATTAAACGACCCTAATTAAATTAAATGTTTTTATAATTATTTTTAATATTTTAAATGAATTTTATTATCAACCTATAGAATAATGTTTATCATCAATCTAATAAGCCTTCATGTGTAATAGTTATTCATGAATTTCATATACTTTACACCCATTTTTATACAAATTTTTAGTAAGCATAGAATTTTTGAATTAGTGATATGCAGGCTAATCCCTTTTAGCTGAAGTTATAAGCTCAACTTCGACTCCTCTTTTTAAAGCATTTTGGATGGCCTAATTAATAAGAAGTAATTTAACTATTTTTCATACTATTATGATTTGTATTACTTTTTCAAAAATAGTGATTGGGTAATAGTATGGATGTATTAAAGTAATTTTTTTTTCTGCGTTGTCTACTAAATTCAATATATTGGTTTATATTTCTCTTAAAAATGGCTGATGAGTTTTAGTAAATTCATAATCAGTCAATTAAAAAGAAGAATCTGGATATAATTTTTCATATTCCTATAAAACCTCATCAACCTACTTATTTTTATGCAGTTTGAGTTTATATAATTTAGCTACATTTGCTATGTGTTATCTGAAAGAGGAAAGGTTTTGATTTTTAAAAAAAAAGTTGAAATCTAAAAATTCACTAGTCCCATACTTTGAACATGCATAGCAAGACTATTATTATTATTTATTTTATTTTTTGCATATATTAAAATTATCTTTAAACAATATTTACCTAAAAATTAGCCGATCCTATTACAGAAAAATCATCAATTACAACAATTTTTTCATGATGCCTTCTAAAAAACTCTTAAGAAGGAACATTTCTGTAAATATGTCTCCAAGTAGGATTCAAACTCTTAAATATACCCCCGCCTGTTCAAACTCATTTAAAATGGTTTTGTCAACATATTATTGCAGATCATCAACATATAATACACAAGAAACTCCTCTTTTTAAAGCTTCTGTCATTTTCATAATTGTTAATTATGCTGGCAGTGTTGAATCCATTGCATATGTTTATATCCATACGTAAGTCTTTTAAAATATGTAATTAAAAATTCATTTTTTAAAAAAATGCCTAAAATTTTTATAAATATACCTAGGCTTCATCAATTTATTTCCATATTTTTTTAAAGAATTGATCCCCTGATAAAATATAGTATAAAATTCATTCTTTTTAATAAATATATTAATATTATTATATACCATTTACTAATACTTCAGTATCAGGATATAGAACTTTTTCAAATTTTTATTATTTTAAATCATTTAAAACTATCTATTAGTCTGAAAAAAATTTTGATTCAAAAATTTCATGTAATAATGTTCTAATATAGAATTGAGAATATATTATTTTTTATTTAATATTATATTTATACAATTATGATATTTATATGAATGCTGATAAATTATTAGCCTGATTTAAGTATTTAGAATATTATTAATACTAACTAAATATTAAATATATATAATTATATTAATTAAATAATATATTTATAAAATCTGAATAAATATTTAAACTATTTATTAAAATATTAATAATAGTTTTAATTCAAAATATTAAATATTATAAAATTAAAAATACATTTAAAATTCATTCTTAAATGTTTTTATTAGCGAAATTATAAATATTAACAGAATATGGACATTTTATTATTTGATTAATTAAAAGTGTCAATTATATTCAAAAAATTAATTATTTTTGTTTTAAAATTAATATTTAAAATAACAATAAAAGAGTAAATAAAATAAAGAAGTTATTAAAAATAATTTTTTTTCCCTATAATAAGTTCTCTTTTAAATAGCAAGAATACTTAAAATTAGTTTTTAATCCAAGTAAATAATTAAATTTAATGAGAATTTGCCTGTTTTTATTCTCATAATTTATTATTCTTAAAGATTTTCCTAATCAAATAGAATAAACATAATAGTATTCTTGCTATAGCTCATAAATTATCTCCCAATATTTTTATATATTTATATCATTAGCCAAATATACAAATTAAATATAATAAAAATAAAATTTTCATTACTATTATGTCCTACTATATTATAAACATTATAAAAATAATAAATATGAATAATAAAATAATATATCATATATATTTATAATCTATTATCATTAATATAAAAAAAAAAATGAGATTATACCTTACTTTAGTAATTATACCTATTCTAAATAAATTGAAAATCATTTAAATTAATTGTATTTTCAAATGTGTTAAAAAAAATATATCACAATTTTTTATTAAGAATGTAACAAAACATATTGCATACCAATAAATATACACCCCATATTCGCAATTTAGGAAAAAAATTTTTCAAATTAATATATTTAAATTTTTGATTTTTATGAAAATAGGAAATTTTGTGAAATACAAACCTTTATTATTAATTTGAGAAAGCATGCTAGATTTTTATATCATTATATAGTATTTTATTAGTGTAATATATAAGAGGATTATCATTTACTAAAAAATTAAATAATTTGAATCAGTTTTTTGAAAAATAGACTGAATTTTTGAAAATAATTAGACAACCTTAAAATTAATAAATTTAATTAATTATTATTAATATACCATAGTTATAAATTTTTTATGTTGAAATGACAATAAATAAATAAATAAATAAATAAGGGGTTGGGGTTGGGGTTGGGGTTGGGGTTGGGGTTGGGGTTGGGGTTGGGGTTGGGGTTGGGGTTGGGGTTGGGGTTGGGGTTGGGGTTGGGTTGGGGTTGGGGTTGGGGTTGGGTTGGGGTTGGGGTTGGGGTTGGGGTTGGGGT
>JAWVGU010000120.1:0-58238 GCA_037039885.1 Miamiensis avidus
AACCCCAACCCCAACCCCAACCCCAACCCCAACCCCAACCCCAACCCCAACCCCAACCCCAACCCCAACCCCAACCCCAACCCCAACCCCAACCCCAAATATTATTTAATATTGCTGCGTCCTTGATTTATTTATTTTTTAACTTTTATTAAAATTGCATTTAAGAAAAGGCATATAATTTATTTAGTAAAGCTAAATTCTAAATAAATATTTTAATTATGCAAAATAAGATGAATATTTATATAATTTCTCATAAAAAATATATTTTTATTAAAAAAAAGTATTTGATTTAATTCTTTATTACATATAATCATTTTATTTTAATATATATATTAGTATTTTTATATTATATTAAATCAAATTATATATATATTATAAATAAAGTAATAAATTGTATTCTCGCTTTATTAATTTATATAAATAAATAATATTATTAATAAGAAACTTATGGTTATTAAAATAGTAGGTAGTTTTTAATTAAGTTCCTTACTAATAAGAAAAATTAAGCACTTTTAGTTGAAAAAGAAAAAAAAAAGCGTATAAGCATATAAAAAAAGCCTCAGAATATATCAACAGCATTACATTTTTTTTATAAATCAGATTTTCCATAATTGTTTAGAGCTGTTTATTATTATTATATTCCATTTTTATATTGTTGTTATTATTATTATTGGGAGGTATATTATAGTTATTAATGTTCTTATTATTCACTGAATTATTATTATTACTAATCTTTTTGAGCCAATTCTTAGAAGATATGTCCATTATATTTCTTTAGATTATCAAGATTGGGCATCATTTTCTAGAAATTTCTAGCCAAATATAGCAATAAGGTTGAAGCATTTATTAGTTAAGAATTATCGATATGTAATAGACTTTTTATTTAATTGACCTAAATTATAAAAATAGAATTATTTATTATGAAAATATTTTATTTGTTTGTTTAAAATAGATTATATTTACCAGAGTAACTAGGGTAAATTCTCCATATACTTGTTCGAGTATTTTGAAGGCAACATAGAGACAGGCTCCACTAAGGGCAGAATAAGAAAATTTAGATAAAATTTCATATTCGTAGCAAGCCATTTTCCCCATATATACCGCGACTCGTTTGAATAAATTGATTCCCTCTTCATCTAAGTACATAGAAACATCAATTTGGTGCATAACCAACTGTAAAATGTCAAGCAAGCTGGCCCCAGTTATGCAGTAGTCAAGATCTTCAATGATTTCGACTTCTTTGGCTTTGATTTCTTCTTTGGTAAATTTTCCATGAGCTATTTTTTCCTGCAAAACATTTAGTCTTATGGGATATATTTCTTCATATTTAGAGGCTAAGAACATAGAAGTAACTCCGATAATGTGTAACTCCGAAATTTCTTAAGGTCTGTTGGTAATTAAAAATACGTTAAACAAAAATAATATATAATAATATAGGAATAAAATAAACATAAATCCAAAAGTTGAAAATAATTAAAATTATTTTTATTACCTCTTGCTGCTTTGGAAGAATCTATCCATGATGTTCACGGTAAGGAAAAAGGTTTAGTCGCTGCACTTGTATGCATTCATTACTTCGATAATCCAATCTATCATTTTGGCTCTCATGTTTTGGTTAACGGGATGATTGTTCAAGAAATTGTGAGGGCAGAAGACCTCCTATTAAAATGGTTATTAATTAATTAATTTTTGCTTTATTTTGATTTGTTTTTTTGTTTTTATTTTTCCATTTTAGTTTTTATTGATTTTTTTATTTATTTAATTTATTAATTATATACATACGAAATTGTATTAGCTGGTAATTAACCACTTTGTTTCAGATTAAAAAACCAAATTATTAAATTTCCCTTATATACATTTAAATATAAAGGTGGGAAAATAATTAAATTAGGAGGTAACAAAACCGATTTAAATCAAAAATTTAAATTATGAATTATATGAAAAATTAATTATGTGTGGTTTCAAATGTATTTTTTTAAAAAACTAATTAAAAAGTTTCTAATTTTTAATATTTACTTCTACATTATTTTAAACGATATTATATAGCATTCTAGAAGCGTATACATCATGAGGAATAGTTCTTACAAAAGTATTTTCTTCTTCTGGTTTTTCGGGTTAAGTTTAAGTAAAAGTTTATTCTTATTCTTCTTCAAAGCCTTATTATTCTTAACATATTAGCTCTGCAGCATCTTCTTCTTAGTTATTATAATTTTAGTTTAATTTTAAATGGTTTTAAGGAACATCAGCAATACCATAGGCAGCTGCTTCCGATGGCTGAAATTGGTTTAAAGGTTGTATTTTTCCATGGTTTTTAAAATAGGAAGTAAAATAATTGTATTTGACAGGGGTTTTTTGCTGATCTCGTATAGTTTCACAATGAGCATTTTCATCATCTTATAGTTTGACAGCTTTATATGGTATTTAGGGTATTTCTCCTTCTTCGAGTTCCATTTAACAATTGGAGTTATTTTGGTCGATAGCACAGTTAATTGAAGCATTTTCATAATTGAGTTGAGAAGCTTTACCCTTAATAAGCTGAGATTCGATTTTGGAGTAAGATTCATTGTTCAATTGTGAATTTTATCGGTTTTTTATTGAAGACTTTTATCTCTATAAATAGTACATATTAGATCGGGTAGCGCATCCGGAGGGAGGAATAAGGCTTCTGTCGGTTTGTGAATATTTTTCAGACTTGTCACCAGTCCCTTTAAGATATTCTCGTGAGGTTTCATGGCATTATTTTGCAGCTAGTTATTTAGAATTACAGATTTAATTTTCCCGGCTCTTACTATCGACTTGGTTTTATATGTTTTTTCCTGTGAACAGAGCCTGCTTTTTGGCAAATGCTTGTCTTCTTGAGTTTCTAGGGAGGTTAACCCGCTAGTTGTGTTCATCAAATATTTTGGAGAGTACAACGGTGGACATTTTTAAAAAGGATATGATGCAGTGAGACGAAGTTGATAAGTAAATGAAATGTTTATTTTTATTTTCTTTTTTATTTAGTATTAAGTAATTACGATTTTTTTTTATTTTAATTAATTATTGCAAAAATTTATTGTTTTTTTCTGCGATATATATGTAAATTCATTAGAGAGAAACCCAACAATCTGAATTTTTTGTGAGATTTTTAATAATATTTTTTAGTAATAAACTAAGTCTTTGTTACTATTTATCTCTTTCGATTTACATAAATTTATTACATCCATCAAAGTTTGATGATTAAATATTTTGTTGTTTTTTTATGACCACTCATATCCAATTGTATTTTGTAGAGATATAATTAAACTCTATATACATATACATATATAAAAATATATATTATATTAAACGTCATTTAAAGTATTACTTTACTTAATTTAAGTTAATGAGATTACACAATATATTTATTTTAATATATAACTTATAAAATAAATTTATTTTAAAATGAATTCTCTATTTTTTGAATTCATTTTTGCTTGCAATAAAAATTATTTAATACTAGAGTTTGGTATTTTTATTATACATAATTTATTACACTAATGATAAATCTAAAAATAAACATTGTATACACAAATGAGATTAATTAATAATTAAATATATAATTTATAATAAGATTTGTAGAAGTATAGATAAAGATATATGTATTAATCTTAATTACTTTTATTTAGTTTTTATCTCTACTTATTATTCAATATATATTAATTTTTTACTTTTCAAAATATTAAAGCCGTATAATACTCCATTTGAATTACCAGTACTAATTTAAATAAATAATATTCTAATTATTGAATTAATAAGAAATAAATTTTATTTAAATAATAATGACTTTTTATTTTTTATTTTATTTATTTTGTATAGCGAATTATCAAATTTAGAGATTAACAATTTTAAGATTTTATAAATCCGTTAGTTAGAAGAATGGCTTTTTAATACCTAATTTATTAATTTGACAATTTGGAATCAAACATAACTGAGAATTAAATTATGATTCGTTTTTTAACCATTATTAATATTAATTAAATAATTAATAGGCCTAAACAATAAATATTAATGTAAAAATTAATAATTCCATTTAAAAATTAAAAAAATATTAAAAAAAAAAATAATTTTTAATAAATTATATAAAATATATTCTTTATTATAAAACTATATAATTTCAGTGATATAATTATTATTTAATATATAATTTTTATATAATAAATTTTTTAAGTGTTAAATTTGAAATTTATTTTAAAATATAATATAATTTTTCTTTTTTAATATTATTCAATATTATATAATTTTAAATTAAAAAGAAACTGCCATTCAAAATATTTATAAAATTTTTTCCCTATCAGAATAGGGTTAGTGATTTTCTTTCAATCTCTTGCTCTAACTATTAAAATACAAATTTTCTCAACTATTCTTATGTCGGATTTTTAAAACAAATTGGCTTAATTAAATATACTCTTTTGATATCATTTTCATATTCTAGCTATAACTATCGGAAATTTTCATATTCTTGTCTATAATTATGCAGATTTTATATAAAGAATTCCCAAACAAGTTTTTTAACAAAAATTCTAATATTAAAATGATTTATAAAAAAGAAATTTACTTTTCTTATTTTAATATTTTACATGTCTGAACCATAAGATTAAATCGTTTTGGAGGTAGAGCTTTTTTGCTTATTAAAATTTAGAATTTCTTTAGCTTTTTTTTGTTATTAAAATTTAAACATATTGGCTGCACTTGATTATGACATTTTCAGTTCATCTTCTTCAATTTGTTATTTTCTTTTTTATGCTTCAACTTTTTTTTCTTAAACGAATTCTTCTATAAAAACTGGAAGCATCCTTATTAACATTAGTTTGACTCTTTCTTAAAAGAACTCTCTCTTTTAGAGTTGAACTTTCCACCTCATTTCAAATTTTACAACTTTATATAAATATAAATTTATTTCATTAATTCTGTAAATTTTATAATATACCTTGGGCTTTTGTTTATAGTCCTGCCTATTTTATTTCATTGATTGGAGCGTTCTATTTTAATATATCTATTAAAATATTGCATGCTCTTTGTTTAGCCAGTTTTTTGGTGTGTAATGCCATAAATTTCGAAGCTTAAAAAAATTCTTAAATAAATCTTTATTACTATGTTTTTCCCCGTTTTTGAACATGTCTCAGATAGTTTTTATATAGTAAGCGCATAAAGAATTATCTAAGACTGATTTTTAGAAAATCTGATCGCTTTTACTATGTAATAAATAATGAAGAAATTATTAATATTAGTAGAAGTATTGTTTTGTGATAATAAATTATATTAATTAAAAAAAAAAACTAACACATATAAATTAGCCAACGCTTTTTCAAATATATTAAAAGTAAAATTAATCTTTACTTAATGCAGTTTTTTAATAGGTCCAATTATCTTATTTAAGAAAACTAAAAGAACTATCCACTCCTTTTGTAAGTGTTTTTTTCTCCCTATTTTAGCTTTTCCAATTTTCTCCATTTGGTGCACATGAGTGATAAATTCATGTTTATTAAGTAAAGCTATCTATAAAATAAATGTTATTATTATAAATATAACACTTATATTATGCTTTTACATTATTAGCCATTTTTTCTTTTTCTATTATTTCTTTTCTATAATTTATATCTTCTTTTTTCTTTCATCTTCTTGCTTTATTAATAAAATAAATATTAGTTACAAATATTATACAAATTAAAACAAGGTAATAAAATTAATATAAACATAAATCCTTAAATATTACTTTTTTAAATATGTAAATCGATTTAAATTGAGAATTTTAAATTGCTTTGATTATATTTTATTAAATATAATCTTATCCATTTGCAAGCTAAACACTTTTTTAATGCTTCTCTTTAAGAATTTTTTCTTTTAAAATATTAAATAAATATAAAAAATATTTTTTATTATAAATATTTAGCTTATTTGTAACTTACAAACTTCTTAATTTAAAACTTTTTAGCTTATATTAGAAGTTTTAAAAGGATTTTTTTTTGTTATCGAGCCGATTATAGTTATTGCAAATCATTATCCAGCTGATTTTCATTTTACTTAACTTAGCCAAATTTTACATTGATTTTAACTTTACTCTCTACATTTGAATAAAGGGAAATAAAAATTTACTTTTTCTATCTAAATACTTTTTAATTATTAACTTCATATAGTCTAAACATTCTTCCCTATTTAATTAACAAAAAAATATTATTCCCCATTATACACTGACAAATATGTTTAATATAAATTTACTTCAGATTCATATTAACAATTAAAGCAAGTAGGATTTTTTGTTTCTGTAGAACAATATATTTTAAAGGAATTATTTTATTATCCGATTTCAAGGGGTTAAATTACTAAGTTCATATTTTCATTCATATCAATTTAAAGAAAATATATTTATTATATATTTATTACTAAGTTAGAAAGGAGACAAGTTTTCTTTCAAATTTGCTTTGAAATAGGTAAAGCTACAACGATCCAAGTGAAAAAATTTGGGTCTGTCACTATTCAAAGTAAAAATATTATCGAGTGATTGTTCAAGAAAATGATTTTCAAAAACAATTTTATTTTTCTCTTTAGTCGACTAATTCTCTATTTATTTTTGTATAAAATTATTAAAAAATAATTGCATTAAAGTATATATTTTTACTGCCGAACAATGCTAAAGTGTATTCTTAATCACCTGCATCACCCTCATAATCCAATAACTTATTTTCCATTTAATTTATTGCATCAAACATTTTTTTAACTTTTGATTCTACTGCTACTATACTTTCTCTTTTTCCCTTGTATACTTAGTAAGAAAATTCGATTCTCTTCTAAAACTGTTAAATCCAGAGTAACTCGATTTTAATAAAGGATTTGACTACTTACCAACCTAAATTCAATAATAAACAATAAAATGTACTTTCAAAAAAAAATATTTTTATTTTATTCTAAATACTCTCGGGCTAAGGAACATATAGGGTTGTTATTTTTCAGAGTTAAAATGCGAATTAGATGGGCTTAAGTGCTAGGAGTGCGAAATAAAATTACTGTTGTTATGTTAACCTTCTACACTATTTATCCTTAAATTAACTTTATTTTAAAACCCTGTTGTTTAATTATACGGTTATTATTTGCTATTAAACCTGCCATAGGGCATCGAGTCATTGTCTATACAGTCTGGTTTGCCATAATTCGTTATAGAATTTGTTTGAGAACTTTATCTAGTATTGTTAAAGGAATTATTGTAAGATGTGGAAGCTAATAAGGTTTTTGAGTTTCTCTAATGATTACTTTATGAAATATTTTAGTTAAACTGTAAAAAGGAGTTTTTTTTTAAACCATTGCTCTCACTTTACTATTATAATTGCGATAGTCTTTGTGATTTTGGTATTTCATCTATAAGATTTTATTATTAAAATTTATTATCGTGGGTAGGGTTCTTTATTGTTGCCAATTTTGTTTAAGGATTTAAATAGCGGATACTCTTTTTCTGAGATGTAGGACTTGATATTATAATATTACCCGAATTCTTCCTCATAGAACGTTTTTATAAATTTAATTATATAATTATTTTTTTATTTTACCTTTTGTTCTATTATATGGAAATAATAATTAATATGTTTTATTATTATAATTATAATAATTTTTTTTTGCTGGTATTATTTTCTATTTCATTACATTATTACTTATTTAATATAATATATGCAATCCTAATACAACTTTAAAGTCATGATTTTTCTTTTTCTTTTTATGCTTTAAAATTTAGGTATTAATTTTCAAGAATATCTAATATTAGAGTGTAATAATTATTTGTATAATAAATATTCAATAGTAATTGTATTTTTATGCAAATACAGAAAAATATTGTATTGTATTGTATTTTATTTTATTATAAAGTGTGATAGTTATTAAATAATTCTATCAATAATTTTAATACTATAGTGTAGTTTTAAATTATTATATTGTTTCATTTATCAAAATTATATTCATCGTAAAATACTTTATTTTTATGTACATACTCTTTTTGATCAACTTCATTCAAATTTTCTTCCCCTTAGTCTTATAAATAAGATTGACTCTATTCTTTTTATTTAATTTTAGTTATTTCATTTTAATTAATTATATTTTTATTCTCCATATTCACTTTTTCCAAATCTTTCATTGTAATAAATTCGTTACGTTATATTTTTTGATTATGTGAGGACTGTTTAAAATTTCCTAGTCATATTAAGAAGAAGGACTAATTTATTGTTTAGTTGCATTTTAAGGAGTAGGTGCTAATGAACTGTTACAAAATAAACTATTTTTATTATGAAGTTAAAACCTACTATAAAGCTGAGAATTATATTAAAAAGTTTGATCTTATATATGGTTACACAGCTATTATATATTCTCTTACTCTGAATTATATACCTACTACCATTAAGATTAAACTTTTCCTTCGAGTGGTTACGGAATTACAGTATTATGCATGATATTAATATTAATATTTTATGCTTGAATAAAGTTGCTAGATTTGCTTTGTGCCATATTTTATTAAGCTAAATATGATTAGGGTTACTATTGTTGTTAAGATTACTTAACATTATTTGTTATTTAAGGATTTTCATAAACGGATTGGCTTTTTTATTTAATAATTACTTCTAATTTTGAAGACACACCGGAAATTGAGGAATCTTTTTATTTTTTGAAAATACTATCTATGTTATTCATGCTATTACCATAGTTTAAAGCATTGGCAAATATATTAAAATCACTAACCTGACTAGAATATTATTCTTAATTTGCATTCAACTATTATTCTTATCTTTATTATAAAGGTAGTACTTTTGAAATATCTCGATAGCATTCAAAAGCAACAATGAAGTGTTGGTCCTCAACTATTATATTTAAATTATTAGAAGGTCCCAAAACATTGCACAAATTTTGACATAATTTTAGACCTAATTTATATTTTTAATTGGAAAGATATTACAATAAAAATTATGGTTCGTCATTATTGCTTAATTTTTCTTCTATACAAAATTATTTCTACTAATATTTAAGCATTTTTTCAGAATATAAAGTTATTTTATTTATAATTATTATTTGAAAAGTATTGTTTTCAATAGCATTGTTAATTCGTAATATTATTTATGAGTCATTAACTGAAAATTTAATTGCATTTTCTATTAAATTTGTCAAAATTAAACTTAAGAGTTTTTAATCCTGATTAATTTCCATTTAAAAGTTATTTTAAATTTCAAGCTAAATTTCTAAGTTTTTTGAATTGATTTTAGATTCAAACATGTGAAACGGGTTTTAAATTATAGTGATTAAACTCTAATTCCTATTCTATATTTATCCATAAAAAGGGTTATTATAAATAAATGGATTTAGAATCTATTTCTAAACAAAATTATTATAATTTAATTGGTTTTATATTTCAGTGAAAGTAGCTTATTCCCCAGGATAACATAAATTAATTATTTAATTGTTAGAATAAAAATAAAACTGCATATTTCTTAATATATATTCTATTTGAGTAATTTATTCTATAATAAATAATATCTGTTCGCTGCTATTTTAATTATCATTTTTTAACAACTCTTAAATTAATTGTATTCTTTTTTAAATTCTGAAAATATTTTAAATTAATATAATATCTTTTTCCTTATCTTTTTAACTAGATACTTCTTAAATTTCTATAATTATTTTATTTGAATTTTCATCTATAGGATTGGATAAATACTATCGAATTATTATTTTTACATTTTTTTCATTTTAATTTAAATTTAAGAATTTGGAGTTTTTTTTTTAAATACTCCCAATAACACTACTTTTCTTATGGTTTTATTTGATTTATTATATTTACAATAATTATTCTCTTTTTTTTATTGATGCAATTCCAAAATTTTTTTTTATTTTTTATAATTTTTCTTATTATGTTTTTTGTTTATGGTATTAAGTAGTTTATTCATTTTCATCAAATTCTTATGAATTTATGTATCCATCTTCACCATTCTTATTGTTTCTATAACGTTCCTATTGTTAAGCTTCATCATCAGATAAGTCTTATATATCACCATGATTTTTTTATTTATTTAAATTTTAATTTTATTATTTTTGCGTATAGACTTTTTTATTGCAACCCGAATTTATATAGGAATGCCTTATGTTTTAGTTCATAAAATAGGAATTGTTTTTTTAATAATTTATATCCTTATTATTACTGTTTCTACAACCATTTTTTAATTATTCATTGCATTCATTAATTAATTCTGTGTTACTATTCATTAGCTATTAATCAACAAACTTTTTTCCAAAATTATTTTATAATTTAGTATTTTGCTAATTTTACTTATTTTATTAATGCAATTAACAACTTTCTTTCATTTTAGGTATAATATTGTCCTCATTTTCATATTGACTATATCTTTAAAATATCTTTTTTTATGAAGAATTATTTATATTTTAATTTAATTAACTAAAATTATTAATTATATTAAGTAAATTTTTGAAATATTCTATTTTATTATTATTTTATTATTATCTATTTTTTTTAATGTCTAAATAATTAATCGTAGAAGAATAATAATTTAGATTCTCTGGTAGATCTTTTTAATTCTATTAGATGTAAGAATTCTATTCACATGATAATGTATCAGAAAAATACGATATGTTTTAAATTTATTACAAAAATTACAGTAAATCGTTGTCATTTCTAATAAAATAGTTATTTTAAGAATTTTGATTTGCAAATTTAAGTGTTGGGTTTTTTTTATCATTTGCTTTTCCAACAATTAAGCAAAGACTTGATTCTTCTAGAAGAGATTCACATAATTATTAAGACTATTTATTTTTCAAAAAATTAATAAAATGTAATCTATTATCTTTTTCTTAGAAATAGAGCTAAATTTAATAAATAATTAAAAACACTGCAAAAATTAAGTTTGCTATTATAAGAGAATATTAAGTTCCCTGAGTTGTTTCTTTAAAGAAAATTATGAGCCAGATATTTGTAAAGGACCCAATAAAACCCAATTGCCTAAACTTAAAAGAGCTTCCCTGATACCCTATAAGATATAAAAAGCAATAAAATATCATTAATGTTGTTTCATCAATGTTAAAAATGGTTTTATTTTATTTTTATTTTGAACTGTTAGAATATTAAATTATTGATAAGGACATTACAATATTAAAAAATTAAGTCGGAATTAAATAAATATAATCAAAATATTTTCTTCCATAATAATGAATTGTAAAAGCAAAAGAAAAAAATAGTAATCCTGAAATACAAAAAAGTAAAGCTAGTAATTTCATTTCATTATATTCGTTCTTTTTAAATTATAAGCTATATGATGTAAACAAAGTAACTATCCCATACATTATAAATAATGCTTTAATTCTATGACTTAATTTTTGCCTCTAATAACTTTGATATTTTTTTCATATTTTTCTATTTTAAATTACAGTGTCAATTTGTTCATCATTACTTTTCTTCAAAATATGTTTATAATTATAAAATATATTAATTAGTTTTAAATGTTATTTAAATATAGTTGTATTTTAATAAGATAGAAGCTATATTTTTTACTTGTTTAATAATTTTTTAATGTGTTTGTTTGTATAATACTTAGCTTTTTATTTTTTATTTTGTAAATAATATAATTTATTAAAATAAAAAATTAATTTACAACTATAATTTGTATAATACTTTCAAATAATAATATCACCAATTTAGCTATATTTACTGATATTTTGATTAATTCTTTACCTAAGAATTTAAAATATATTTTTAATTAATATAAATAAATCTTATACTAATTTTCTTCTAAAATAGCTATTTATTGATTTATATCAATAGACTAAGTGAAATTAACTTCTTATATCATCCATATAATCCCTTTTAATAAAAATATTAGGATTCCATTAATTTTAAAATAAAACTCATAATTGGTTTAATGACTTTCCGTAAAATGAAAATATTAATTATTTTTCTAAATAATAAATCAAAAATGAATTATTAATTAAATTATTAAAATACTATTTATTGTAATTAATTTATGTGTAAATAAGTTTTATCCCAAATTTCCTAATTACGAAAATTATGTCATATTAATATTACACATAATACGAAATATTACTGATATTTTGGTATATAATTTATATAATTCCAATGTTAGTATTACATAAAATACGTAATTTAAAAAGTACAAAATTATATATAGTATTATAAATTATAAGTATAAATATATAAATAAATTTTCATTTTCCTAATTTTATATCTACATAAATTTTCTATATTAAAATAAATTAAACATTTTATATTAAACTGTTTGTAAGTATCAGTTATCTATTGCAAATAATTTTCTACATACTGGACATTACATAGTTTTGTGTACCTTTAACCATTCTAATAAGCATTAAGAGTGATAATGATGGTTATTTTTACCCTGTCCACATTCTAAAATTGTAACTTTTGATTCATTGGTGTATTCTCCCAAACATATGATACACTCTCCAGAATTAATATGAGTTTTTTATTATTCATACGGTTTTGTATTTAAATTATTAATATAATTTTCTGTTTTTTACTTTTAACTATCTATTGACATTTTCTTATGCAAATACTGTATTATATAGATGAAGGGATATACTAATATCACAATAATAGCATACAAAAAAATTAGGGCTAGGTATAATCCAAAAATAAGATGTAAATACATATAGGCTTATTATGGGATTAAACAATTATTTTCTTTTTTGTAAACAAACATGAAAACTATTGTGGTAACAAATAGCAGGAGATATCCAATAATATATAACTCCACTATAATTAAAAGACATATATTTTTAGACAGAATTATTTCTTCTATATCGACCCACGAATTATCACTTTTTATACTTTGGCTATAAATTTGAGAATATATTTCTTTGTGAATCAAATCATTATTTTTTGCCAAGTCTTCTTTAGCACTTGGCATTTTTTTTTCATTAAAGTTTGGTATAAAAAGTCGAAGCAATCTATAAACATGAAGCAATACATAATTTCCGTAACTCCACTACATTTTTATGTGAATAAAAGGTATATTCCAAAAGCAATAAATAAGCTTTTGTAAAAAATCGCTAGTTTTGTGAAAAATTAAACACTAGAGAGGCTTTTGTTTATTAAAATAATTTTTTATTCTAATTCTTGACCTTATTGGTGGCGCAATAACACTCTTTACATTCTTGTTAATTATTATTATTATTGCTATTCGTTTTCTTATCCATTATTTTCCTAGTTTTCGTTTTATTACATCTAGATAGACTATGCATCTTCATTATTGGGTTACTATTCTAAATTTTCTACATTAATAACTTGACTATTTTAAGATACAGCTTAAACGGATAAATTTTCGTGTATCTATTATAATTATACGTTTTAAGAAATAGCTTGGTTTTACTATTGTACTTAAATTTAATTTAATGAATTTTATTAGTTTTAAACAATCTGTAATTCCTAAGGACTGTTATTGTTTCTATCGTGGAGTTAATCATGTTCTTCTTTAGAAGAGCTTGAGGAAGAAGAATTAGAAGATGCATGGATATTATTTTTATTTCTTAGACGTTTATTGTTTGTATTATTTTGGCAATCTTCTTCTTCCTCTTCATTTTCATGAGATTCTAATAATATACTATTTTCATGATAATTTACTTTGGGACGGATATTTTCTTCTTTGTGCAGTTTAATATACTGTGTAGACAGGAGTGGAAGACTTTTACGAGGTGAATTATCAGTTTTTAGTTAAGATTAACTTTTAATACCTATATACTCTAAAACATTTAAGCTTTTTATTTACTTTTATTAACTTTTCAAAATATTGGATTCTATATTTTTCTATTACTCAACCTTTTGCTGTTATTTTTATTGCTATTTTCCAAACATTTTCTTAATTTTTAATGGCGAAGTGGTCAATTTATTTTTGACACTTTAAACAAAGTTGATTAGAGGTTCTGATTTCTATTTTATATTCTTTATACTGTGCAGTATTCGTTTATGATCAGAGTGATTAGAACTACTCTCACTGCTGTTTTATGAATGTTCATAATCCTTAATACTTTCATTAGAATTAGGTTTGCTTTCTTCATCTGAACTATAGTTTTCATTTTCTCTTATTATTTAATCCAAACACTTGATAGAAATATTTTCATTGTTTTTTATTTATAATTACTTAACTTAAAATGCTGTATTATTGTTCTATAAGTTTGAGGTTTTATTCTCTATATCCATAGAATCTTAAAGTTATTTTTATTATATAGCCTCGTTTAATATGTCTGGATTAGAATTAGAAATCTAAATTACTTAATTATTTGTATTTTTTGCTTTTCTTTCTGAGCCTAAATCTATATTAAATTAATTTTTTTTTTAATTTGTTCTATCTTTATTCAATTTATCTGAAGACAAAATTTTTTCTCTTTTTATATTCTCTTAATTTATGGGAGAAATAGATGGCTATTTTTCTTTGTCTTGATCAGAGTAATTAATTGGATAAACTTTAAAAAATTCATTTTACTTTATCATTTTAGTAAATGTATATTTACTTTATTTTATTTTATTTATTTATTTATTTTTTTATGAATTGTTTTATGACTTTATTTTTAATTTTCTTTTTTACTGTATTTTGGGGGATTTATAATAATGAAATTTTTTCTGTAAGTAAGTAAATTTATAATAATTACCTCATACTTACTTTTTCCATTCAAATTACGTCTGAGTACATATATCACTGCAATCGCAATTTATACTATATCGCCATACCATTTGCTATAATTTATTAAATCAGTAACCTTAAAACTCAAGAGTAAAATGAAAAAATATATAAGAAGTTTAATTAATTTATATACAATGATAATTTATCCTTAAATTAAATCAAACTTTTAATTTAATTTCCATATCTGGAATTTAATTAGAAATAATTTATTAATATATAAATATTTAATTACTAATTATAAACAAAATAATATTTTATATATATTTTTTAATGAATTATTCATTGAATCCAAAATAGAACAGTTTTTATTTTCAATATAATTTCTAACATAGAATATTTAAACAATAATTTATTTATATTTGTATATAATTTATATTTAAATTAAAAAAATAAAAGCTTTTATAATTTAATAACTTAATCATATATTTTTCATTTAACTACCAAAAAAAAACAATATATATATATGATTATATAGTAAACATTATTTACTATCATAATTATAATATGAAAATATAGTTATATGAATATAGGTATTAATAAAAAAAAATTATTGATTTTATTATTATTCACAAGAAATATTAAGGAATATTAATAAAATTACAAAAATAAAGTATTGATTCAACTATTTTTTATTCAACAACCTGGTAATTCTAAATGTAAAATTTCAGAAATTCTGCATTCTTTTCCGTGGCATTTTTCAGGGAATTTTTCAGCAATACATTGCAAATCTCTTTCTCCCATTTTTGTGCAATCTCTGATGCTGTCTCTTACGATTTTTCTGCATTCTAGCCTTAAGGGATCCCTCATAGGGTGATCTAAAGGCAAATCGGGTCTAATAAAAAGATCATCATCATTATGGTCTCCTCCTTATTCATTGAGAGATCTTCTTCTTCTGTTTCCATTGTGAGCATCTCCAGCAGATCCTCCCTGATTCTATTAGTTGTTGTGATTTTATAGTTAGCTAAATTTCTCGTTGAATCTTTATTGCATTTCTTCTTCTCTTTTCCTTAGAGCGGCCAACTAGTCCATCATCTCTTAGTAAGCTTAATCAGCAGATTTATTTCCGTGAGCCTATTCTTTTAGAAGTTATTCAATATCAACATTTCCTAAGTTGGACTATTCTTCAGGAAGGTTTTTTTCATTTTATCTGAAATTTTCTTCTTCTACTTCTATGCATTACCTTGTGCATTCAGGGTTGTATTCACTTTGATTTTCACATTTTTCTATGCACTCTTATATAGATTTCATATCGGCTGAAACTAATATAAGGAAAAGTGCGAATACAAATAGTCTATTAATGTTCATAATTTAGAAATGTTTTTTTGTAAAATGTCAATTTTTTTTTAATTTTCTATTGTTTTTATATTTTTAAGTTAATAATTATTATTGATATTTATTAATTGATTTTGTTCTATTATATATGTAAATCAAACACTTTCCCCCTTTATTTAATTTATCAAAAAGTTTTTATAATAAAATTAATTACGGAATATTTTTCCTAAATGAATCTGATTTTAATTAATATTAATGATAACCTTTTTTTGTGATTAATTTGCTAATAATATATATAAAAAAACCAGTAATAAAAATAATTAAAATTAATGGCCCTTATTTAAAATATACTACAGTAATATTTAATTTTATGAGTTTTTAATAATATTGTTTATAATTTTAAAAAGAAAAAAATAACTATTTATAATAAAATCATTTTAAATTTTCAAAAAGAATCATTCTTTTTACAATTTTAACTTATAATTTTTTTGGTTAGTTGAGTATATAAACTAAATCTGTATCCTTAATTTTTTCCCAACTTATTATCCTAAAGAACTTCTGATTCATTAGAAAAATCAGGTCCAAGTAGTTATATCAATTTTTGGTCTGATTTAATGAAAAACCTAAAATATATTTGTAAGATTAGTTTAATTTATAATGTATATTTTCTATTTTATACTTACTATTTGCATTTTTATGATTCTCTTTTTCATTAAATTAAAGTTAAATATTATTTTCATTATCTTGCTTTATTTAGGTAGTACCTTTTATAAAAAAATTGATTTTCTATTTAGCAAAAATAATTATTTTTATTTACTTTTATGGGAGATATATATTTAAACCAAGCTTTATTGAAAAGAAACTATTCTTATATCTATATCTTTACAATTAAGAGATTAAATTATGTTAATAAATATTTACTACATTCTTTCTAAATCTTAGTACAAATTGATTTCCTATTATTTTTTTTTACTTCTCCCATTGAAAGAAGCTCATTCATTTCTCTTGTTCCGAAATCTCCAGATATCACGGAGGTTTAAGAAAAGGGATTTTAATAACTAGCTTGAGTTACGAAATACCTTATTTTAATGGATTCTTCTTAGCTCTTTCCTTTCAAAATATATTGCAAATCTTTCAAAAAGTCTTCTAAGCTAAACTATGTAGGGTTTAAAGTAATTTTCCCCATATAAATCTTAAATAATCTAACGAATCATTGATATTAAATGTCAATAACTTTGCCAAAGACTAAATTTAATTTAGGTTTTCCTTAATATAAGTAAATTCCATTATTTATTCTTTTTTTTCCAATTTCTTGCTATTTCGTTTATCATTAGTATTATTATGAGTAGTAGAAGAAAACTTGGTATTATTTTCACTTAGAACATCTTAATTGCTTTAAATTTTGATTTCTGACTACTAATTATTAAATTATTTAGATAAGTGTTATTCATCAGTGAAAACTATTAGACTTTTAGACTTTTCCTTTATAGCTCCTATTGTTTCATAAAACTACTCATACATAGCTTCCAATTTGTCAATTTTATTTCTGTAATTTTTTTTCAATTAAACAATGCTCGTAAAATAGGTTCTATATTCTTTTGTGCAATCATGGATTTCCAGTAGCAATACATCCTACTGCTATTCCCACTTAAACTTTTAAACACTTATTTTTAGTGTCTTATAATCATAGGTCATATAAATATTTTTCTTAGAATCTGGTATTTCTTCGTCACTTTCTACATAATTTTAAATCAAATACCCTCTTAAAGTAATACTATCAACTTAATCTGTATTGGGATAATTTAAATTATTTAAATAAATAATAAAAAATCTTTATTAAGTATAAAATGGTACCTATTCTTTGACATAACTCTACTTCTTAAAAATTAAAGCAAATAGGAATATTAAAGGGAGAATTTTTTTAGAAAAAGTTAAAATATGACTCGTTCTTATAAATAATATCAATCTCATCTTTTTCGAAGAGAGAGTATTTCAGTTTAGACAATTCGACTGCACACAATGAGTTTGAAATATATTTTGTTATAGTGCTGCTATTATTTTCGCTATTTTCTTACTCTACAGTAATCTACCCAGAAAATTTAACTAATTCCCTAAAAAAAATTTTAAATTATGGTTAAAAATAACAATAGTATTGAAAACCAAATTATTTACTTTGATAGTATATAAAGGCATATGCTGTAAAAAACGGAAAAACATATAATAATGCAACCCAAATAAAATTTAAAGATTGAATTTTTATCATTATTAAATAATATAAATATTAAAGTTAACTGACAACTTGCATTTAATATCGAACAAAATGCCCAATTTAAGGTTTAAATGTATTAAACAATAAAGGATATTTAACAAATAAGCATGCTAATTATAATTGCGATTTCTTTTTATATTAAAGTAGTGTTAAAATCCTGGCTTAATAGTTCCTCTGTTCTCTTATCTTATATGAAGGTGACTATGCAAAGCCCGTATATATTGATTTCAAGGATTGTAGACAAAAGATATCCAGATATTTTTAAAGCATATTTATTAGCGGAAAATTTAGAACAAATAATTAAGTTTAGAGAGAATATTAATATTTAAATGGATATAGTGCTCCACAAATAAACACTATATTTGAATATTGCAGCAGCAATTATTAATGAAAGAGATACACCAAATTAGACTAATGATTGACATTGTAAAGCTAAAATAGACAAATTACCGGGGATTTTTATTTAATTATTCTGGTTTTTTATATTTATTTTCAAACTATCAGATGACCCTCTGTTAAGTGGTTATTACTAATTTTGATTATCTTATTGCATTTATAAATTTTATTTTTTTTAATTATTTTCTTTTATTTATTTATTTTATTCTTACTATGGGAATAAAAAAAGCCCTTCAGCTATAAAGAATATCGAATAATAAGTATATTAAAGTTATAGAAACTTAATAAAATATAAATTATATAATTTTTGAGTAATACTGATAAATTTATAGATTAATCTATTTTTTAAAATTAAATTTACTCATAAATGGATATTTACTACGATGAGTTATAATAATTAAATACTGAGTTGAAATTAATAATTTATCACATATTATTAAATTAAAAGAAATACAATAAAAATAATTTTCTATAATAAAATCGACATATAATATATAATTATGTTAAATGATATGTGAATAAAACTTTCAACTAAAACTTTATTTTACTATTAAATAAATTTTATATCACATATGTTTATTTAATAGAGAATAATTAACAAATATTTTGATTAAAATTGAAATATATATATATATTTGTAATTAATGAACTAATAAACTTAAAATAAAAAAAGAAATTAGTCAAATGTAAGCTATTTCTATGAAGATGAAGATTTAGAAACATAAGGAAAGAAAAGAATGATATCCAATTCTTTTTGTGTAACTATGAGCTAAAGTAATGAAAAGTAATATGATAATAAAAAGATAATTAAAACACTTGAGAAAATTAGTATAAAAGACACCATTTAAAACAGCGATGAATACTATTCCCGATAAAAAGAATATAATAATGAAACAAGTGAAAATAATAGAATAGAGAACAAAAATAATGCATATCATAAATTATCTAATTGTGAAGGTAAAGTACATTTATTTTTAATATCTAATTAATTTATAAAATTTAAATAATTGAATAAAAAAATATAGATGATTAGGAAAAAATAAAGAAATGTAAAATAGAATTAGAAAAAATTTAAATGGCAGTCATTAAGAATATTAAAATATACAATAAAAAGATAAAATTATAGAAGAAAATTAAAAAAATATAGAAATATAGCTATACAATCATTAGTTTATAGTAGAAAATGATAACTAATAAAAAAAAATTAAGTAATAGTAATAATACATTGATAGACTTCAATTTAATATGGAGGGGCATTAAGGAGATATAATATAAAATGACTAAAGACAATAAAATGAGTTATATTTTGATAGAAACTAAATGTAATTATAAAAAATCAATATTGATCTAAATTAACTAAATTTTAAGATAGCCAATATGGGAGGATTAATTTAATGAGATAGATATTTCAAACGGTTTTTCAAGAAAAAAATTTAATTTTCCTTCAAATAACAAGTATTAAAACATTTAATGTCATAATTATATCTCATAAATAAATTTGTCTTTTTTCTCCAGATTCACTGAAATAAACGGGTAAAGATTTAACGTTATGATCACACTGGTTTCTGTAGATTAATATCCCCACTTTAAAAAGACCACGAATATTCATCATGATTACGAAAATCACATTTCTTAGCAATATTATGATATTTATGTTAAAGATGGGAATAAAGAGATTATGAGAAAATAAAATTTAAAAGGAAAAATATATAAGCATGAATAATTTTTCACATATAGACCATTGGGAAATATAGATTTTGGACATTAGGGGCAGGTTTGGCAAAGTTTCGAAATTTTCAAAGGTATGCCAACTAACGTTATAAAATAGAAATTTCAAAATTTAGTTTCAAACACTTAAAATTTTAGAATATAGATTGCAGTTTCAAAACAGCAAAGATAGTATAGTTTATCCTTCTAAAGAGGTAACTGTAAAACAAGAAATTCAGCTACAAACTGAGTATATTGGGTTTAGACATTGCTTCGAAGAACATTGTTCGTATATGAGGGTAAAAATTTCATATCTTGACAGAAATTCAGGAGAAACCAAAGTTTTTCATAACGTTTATGAAATCCCTAAGCCTTTTCAACATAAAATTTAAGTTGAAACATGGGAGGATAATGACAAGGAATTATATTCAATTCCAATTTAAAATTTATATGTGGAGACCCTCGGGTTATACAATTCTCCAGCTGATCCAATTATTATTAAATACTAAGAGACTGGAAAAAAATAGTCTTATAAGCAAGTAAAAAGAGGATTATTTGGATCTGAATATATAAGGCCGGGTAGAATGCCAAATGATCCAGATTATTTATTCAAAAACCGGCTATTTTGATGTAATTTTGAGTAAAAATATGATATTACTTCCTAAAAAGCAAATACTTTAATACATCATTAGTATTGATTTCCATAATTATTTGGTAAATTATGATGAACTACTATATATATTAAATAGATAAAATATAAATTATCTGTAAATAAATTGATATTTTGTATTTATTAATATTACACATATGCTATACTACCTATAATATAGAATAAGATATATTTATACTGATTTATTTAAATACTATTTGATGATAAATAAAATTGATTAATAATAATATTTAAAATATTAATAAACTTTTATATTAAAAAAAAAAAAATAATAATAGTATGCATTAAGAAAATAATCAATAAAATAATTATTTTGATATAATAATAATTGGATTAGGAGCAAATGGAGCATCTACTTTCTATCATGCTTCTAAATCTGGGAAAAAAGTAATTATATATTCCATTAAATAAATTATATCATTTTTATACAAGGTTTTGGCAATAGAAAAATTTGATATTGGCCATGGTTTTGGAAGTTCTAAAGGAGAATCAAGAGCAACTAGAGAGGCAATTTTTGAAGGGGCAGTTTACAGAAATATTAATTAAAAATCATAATAAATAATAAAGGAATTATAATAATAAATTGGGAAAGACTTGTATTATGAAACTGGAGGATGTTATATGGGGATAAAAGGAGGCCATTTTATGGAAATGTATTAACAAAGTTTAAAATAACATAATATTCAATTTGACGTTATGAATTCTCAGTAGATCAGAGACAGATTTCCAGAATTTTAGATCCCAGATAATTATGTTGGAATTTTTGAGCAAAAGGCAGGAATTTTAATGATAGATGACATCATAAGTGCTTTTATAGAAAAGGGTCTAGAAAATAAAAATTCTTAAATAATCACTTAAACAAAAGCATTAAATTATAGTACGAAAACAATAAATTAAGAGTAAATAACTGTTGTTTCAACAGATAAAGGTAATTATAATTTTGTTTTCTCAATATAATTTTTATCTTATTTTATTTAAATTTAAGGTGAGTTTCATTGCAAAAAATTAATTTTGTGTTGTGGAATTTGGATTACAGATTTTATTAGAGAAATGAATATTCCATTTACAATACAAAAAAACTAACTTGTTTGGATTGATTGGAATACAGATACTATGAAAAATATGCCTATATTTGGTATAGAATATGAAAATCATTTAATTTATGGTTTTTAAAATTTGGGAAATGGATTCAAGCTTGCATTTCACAAAATGGGAAAGGACTACAAATATCCAGAAGAAGTGGATTATGAATTAGATTAAAACTTATTAGAAAAATTGAAAAACGAGTCCCAATTAGTATTCAAAGGAATAAATTGGAATAAAATACTAAATGCAAAGACCTGCTTTTATACCAGTCTTCCCAAAGAATTATTTCTATTAGATTTTCATCCGGAAAACAAAAATATAGTGATTGTAAGTCCATGTAGCGGTCATGGTTTTAAATATGTAGGCCAAATCGGAAAAGATGCTTTTTAAATGTCTCAGACAGGAGAAATTCCGTATTAAGAATTTAATATCAGATAATTTATGAATAATTAACATGGCAATTGAATTTTAATAAATATAGAAATCTTTTTATTTTTTTAAATATATTATATTTTATTAAATAAGTTTATACATTATAAATCATCATCATATAATTTTTCGATACATAATTTTTTTATTCAATCTGTGTTGAAATAATTCTAAATGATATCACTTACAAGATCGTATAAGTATTCATTTTGCTGATGCTATAGCTTTTCTAGATAATGAATTATTTACGTATTTTTAACAAAATTGTATATGATTTCTTGCTTCTTAATATCGTCAACCATACATTTTTCTTATTCCATTTCTTAATCGTCTTCAATCTAATTGTTTAATACATTATATTTTTAATTTATTTTATGTTCGAAAACTGTGACAAGTCCCTACAGAATTTTCATTTATGTTTCCACCTCTTCACTTTACAGCCCGTACTCTAAAACCTGCAAAATCTGGAAATTTTCTATCAAAGTATCTATTTATTCTGAATTAGAGGCGCAAAGACAATGCACAAATAGGAATAAAATTTGTTTTTATATATTATGATTGTCTACTCGGAGTAGGTTAAGGCATTTTTGAATTAACTGAGGCTCATGAATGAAATTTTGGACTATTTAATCATTAGAAACCATAACATTACTCATAGAAAAGCACGTTTCGAAGCGCAGTGCTGAAGAAGCGCTATCTAAATTGAGTGAAAATTGTTTGAAAATATTGTATTCTGAAACAAATAAGTGATCTAAAACTTTTTCGTCTCCCATACATATATTTGAAATGATTTTAGTTGTTATAATTTATATGTTGAGATCTTATTTGAATTGCATTAATTATAAGATTTTGCTGAAATTTTTCATATTTAATACGTCCCATATTTTAGCCTCATTTATGTACTCTTCATTCAAAATATTAAACAGTGTTTCTAATAAATAATTTATGAACTCCTAATACAATATTGGATTTTCTATCTTTAAACTGTGGTCTATTATCACGATCAGATTTTTTAGCAATTCATACGGAACTCCGTCAATAGTTATCACAGATGCTAGTAATGCAAGATCAGACTTTTATTGAGTTGGGACTGAATTGCAAGAGAGTCTATTCTACAAAGTAGCATACCCTTAAGAACTTTCCAATAACTTTATTCTAAATTCCTAGTATTAAGAAAGTAGCGAAATGAGTCCATAAGTTCCTATTTATTGGGCCTATAAAACAAGGGCTTCCTGCTATTTAGAAGCAATTTATAACCCGTTTACAGTAAAGAAATTTAGGAAAATTTCAAATAATGTATATTCATTTTCTTTAGAAATCAAGCAAGACCATACTTCGCAGTTTTCTTAAACCAAATTTGCCAAAAACTTACCAATTGAAATTTTTAATCCCTAATAGCTATAAGTAGAAATTGTTAAATTTAAATAAATTGAAAAGTAAATAATGACCATATAATATTACGATTCAGAATAGTTTTCAAACAATTTGTAAATTATTTGGTGGATATTTCGACTGAGAATCTGGCTCGTCGAATCTTAAAATATATCCAAGCAATATCTTAAACTATGTATTGACAGCTGTAAGTCACTAATGTTATTTCCATCTATATTTTCAAACTACTTTTTAAACTCATCCACAATTTCATTAATTTATTTGGGTATTAGCTCTGGATAATTCGTTGCTATATTTACTAAATTTTTTTAATCATTTGCTTCATAATGAGTTCTGGACTATCATTGCTGTCATTATTATTTTTATTGTCTGAGTTTAACATTCTGCTTTCATTTTCCATTTCATTTTATTCTCGAGGTTCATCCAAATTTTTAAAATAAGTTGCTTTCTTTTACTATCGAGAACCTTCTGATTGGATTACTTTCGAATGCTAACTCTGAATAGATCTCTTTTCGTTTTAACAACACTTTAAACTTCTTTAGAATACTGTGATTATTAATCAAACTGTTCACAATCATTTTCATCTTCAAAATCCTAGTTATTATTGCTTTTTTATGGTGTAGTATTAAGTTCGCTTCTTTCAAGAAGAACGTTTAGGTTATTTGTTTGTTGATTTTACATGAATTTTTACTTTTTTTGATTATAAATGCTGTTAATTAAAATATGTACTATTACTGAATATACGCCAACTATTTAATATAAAGCCGGGATAAATAATAGTATTATTAACTACTCTTAATACTTGCAAATTATCAAACTATCTAATTAATACTTTTGCATATTATTGCTTAATCATTTATTTATAAAACTACATAAATGTGATTATTTAATTACAAGGAAATAAACAAAAATATATATAATAATTTTAATAATTTTTTATTAAAAATATTAAAGGATTTAATTTTTTACGAATTTTAATATGTTTAATCTTTATGCGTTTATAGTTATATAAAGATATTTATATGGTACAAAGACTTATTGGCTTTTAATTTAAATTAATTTGTGGCTATTAAGAAAGCTGATAAAATTGTTAATTTAATAATCAATCAATAACATATAATATAATATTACCCTTTTAAATAAAATATTTTTTAAATACGAAAATATTAAAATAATTATAAATATTTATGCAAAAATTTAAAAATCTGAATAGTTTATTTTCTTAGTTGCTTAAGTTAAATTAGGGTCAAAAAACAAAATTTAGTTAAAGCAAAATAATGTTTAGATTTAGCAATGAATAATAAAGTAATTAGAATGATAAAATGACGAGAAATTTATCAGACATACCAGACATAAAAGATTTTATGCATAGCTAAAGTAACTATCGATTAATATATAATTTAAATAGTTTTGGCTTTTGATTTATTCTACTGAATTTAGATATATCTAGGATTCCTGAAGAAAGTATTTCTAATGAAGAATTTATTCCCTATATCGAAACAGAAATTGAATAGGGCAAGAAATATACGATAAATACATTTGGATGTCAGATGAATGAAAATGATACTTAAATCATTCACAGTATTTTGCAAAAGAGCGGGTTTATATACGAACCTAATTAAGAAGAAGCTGAAGTAATTCTATTCAACACATGCGCCATTAGGGAAAGTGCTGAAAGCAAAATTTGGCTCAAACTATCTGAACTAAGAGCGTAGAGAAAGCGAGATAAAAAATAAGTAATTACAGGAGTGCTAGGATGCATGGCAGAAAGACTTAAGGAAAAACTGGTAGAATAAAATAAAGTTGTAGATTTGATAGCGGGGCCAGATGCATATAGGGATTTACCTCGTTTGATATCCGAAATATCAGTAAATTTTTTTTAACAAATAAAAAACAATTTTATATTAATTTTTACTTCTGTTTTTTAAGCCTAAAAAGTATCAAATCAATGTACAGTTGTCTTTAGATGAAACCTATGCGGACATAACTCCTGTTAGAATAAATGAAGATTCCAAATAAGCCTTTGTTTCAATAATGAGAGGATGTAATAACATGTGTGCATTTTGCATAGTTCCTTTCACAAGAGGAAGAGAAAGGAGTCGAAGCATGTAGTCAATTATAGAAGAAGTGCGCCACCTAGAGTCTTAAAATGTTAAGGAAATAACACTCTTAGGATAGAATGTCAATAGTTATTTTGATTGCATTGAACCCCCTAAATTTATAGGGAAAAAGACACACTAATAAATATAAATTGAGTAAGAAGATATTGATAATAATAAATAAAGCAATTTTGATACATTACATGAAAATTCAGATGGATTTAATGAAAATTACAAATTAAGAGAAGGCCAAGGACCCAGATTTGCTGATTTGCTTGAGGCCTTAGCCAAAGAATTTCCTGAAATGAGAATTCGATTTACTTCACCGCATCCTAAAGATTTTCCTGACTCTGTTTTAGAAACAATAAAAACATATCCTAATATTTGCAAGAAGTAATATTTGTTTTTTAAACAGTTTTTTTATTCAACTAAAATTAAATGTAATTTTTGTAAAAATATAAGCATACATATGCCAGCTTAGCATGGAAACACAGAAATGCTGAAAAGAATGAGAAGAAATCATACTAAAGAAGCATATATAAAATTAGTAACTCATATAAAATAAAAAATACCCGGAATTACATTATCCTCAGACTTCATAGCTGGATTTTGTGGTGAAACTGAATAGGAGTTCCAAGATACACTTGAACTGTTAGAATATGTAAAATATGAGCAGGCATTTTTATTTGCCTATTCTATGAGAGAGAAAACCCATGCATATAGAAAATATAAAGATGATGTTCCAGAAGATGTTAAATTATAAAGATTATAACAGATGATTGATTTATATCACAAAAATTAAGGTATTGTCACCTAATAGGAAATAGGAAGGTAACTATAATATAAATATATAATATTTTAATACAGTATATTTTTATTTATTTATTATTTATTTATTTATTTATTTATTTATTTATTTATTTATTTATTTATTTATTTATTTATTTATTTATTTATTTATTTATTTATTTATTTATTTATTTATAGGTTTCATATAGTTTTAATTGATGGTATCGGAAAAAAAGAAGGATAGCTGAAGGGAAGAACAGATACTAATAGAATATGTATTATTGAATAAAAAGATTGCTAAAAATTATTGAATGAATAACAAGTGAAAATTTGTAGAGATAATTTCTTTTAAAAATAAAATTAAGATATCTTCGAGTAGTTAGTAGGTGTTGAAAACAAAGAATAAAAAGAAACTATGGAAAACGGAGATTATGTTTTAGTTTATGTTACAGATGTAACATAAAGATCATTATTTTGCACACCTATTGCTAAAACTTCTATATCATAATTTTCTGATCTATCTTTAAATAGACCTTTTGTTTAACCTAATTTCTTTAAAGATTGATATTATTAAATTAAATTATTTAATTATCTTTGACTTTTTAATATATATATATTAAAAAATTATATTAAAAATTCTTCATCAACTTTTCATTTATTAAAAATTTATTTGTTAATCTTAATTTCACACATAATTTCTGAAAAAATAGCCCAAAGTAAATCATTATATATAATACTGAACTTTTACTTTACTTACTCTATTAGAATTCCTAATTTTTATTAACTTTATTAACTTATAAAATTCTTCACTTTATCAGGAAGTAGATCAGGACATTTTAAATACTAATACATAATAAATATCGCAGAATAGCATGGTTTATAATCATTGTCGTTATTTTTCTCCGTTATTTTATTTATTAAATGTACAAATCTAATATAAAAAAATAATGAAAAGAATAAATAAAATATATTAATAGATAATTAATATATAATTTACCTATTCTTTAAAGTAAATAACAAATCTGAAGCTATACTTTAGATATGAGTGCTAAAATTGCAATCTCTTTCCGTTTATATATCTTTGAAAAAACCAAAATATAAATACTTTTCCTCCTCAGAATTAAAAAAGTGTTTGAGAATCATTGAAACGTGCAGTTGCATTTCGTAAATAATTTATAGGCCTTTATGTAAATATTCTTCATATCCTTCTACAACAAATAATTAGTTTACTTACTTTTCTAATAAAAGTTACTTTTCTTTGAATTAATCTTATTCCCATGATTTCTGTATGATTTGTTTAACTTTTTATATCTAATCACTTCCGAGTCCGTAGATATCTTAAGTATTTTTTATTTTAATTTTAGATACTTACTTTAATTTTTTCCTATAATGTGTTAAGGAAACTTATCTGTATGCAATTTTTGCATACAATAAATATAATCAAGAAAACATTGCTTGCCAAAATAGTGAATTTTGTCATCAACCCTATTTTTAAGAATCTATTATTTAAATAATTGTTTTTCCTTATCTTTTTTGTAAAACTAAATAAATTAATCTTAAGAAAAATTTTTAATTTTTATTATCCTTGATTTTAACAACTTCTTGTTTAAACAATTTTTGTTCAACTAACTGTTTTTTTGAATGAGAATTATTTTTATTACATCTTAAATTTACCATGAGACTACTCTCATCTTCTCGTCTCTATTTTTTGTCGTCCCATAAAACACAAAATTCATCAAACTAAAAATCAGATTTAGCCCATAAAAGATCAGGGTTTAATTTATCTGAAAAAATTAACACATTTTAATAGTCCCTATATTTTTATTATTCACTTTATTCCTTTAAAAAGAAAAAAATTAAATATTATCGGGCTATAGAACGTATGGACGAAACACAACTACTTCTCCCCCATGTTATTATAGATCTGTGTTAAGATACTCTTTATTAGAAAAATGAAAATAAACCTAATTTTCTTTTAGTATTTTTAAAGGATCTGTAATTGCCATTATTTAGCAGCCATTTTTAAATGGAACTCTATTTTACTGAAAATTAGAAATAAAATAATACTCCCGTAAAAAGTGCAATGATTTTTAAAAATAATTGATATAAATAACATGATGCTATTTAAACTATTCTGTAATTATATTAAAGTTTTACTATCCTAAAAAATAAATAATAGAATTAAAGTAATATTTAATAAAATAAATTTTTATTACCTCTTTAATAATATGTATACATATTAAACAAAAATGAGTATTATTTATCATTAGAAAATTCCTCTACTATATTAGAAATTTAATTTTTAAAATTTCTATCACACGCTTTTTCTTTATTTATTTTTCTTTTCCATCTTCTTAATCTTCCATATCTTATTCTTAATTTTAAAGAACCATAAATTAATTTTCCCTTAATATCAAAGGCTTAAATACAGAGATATTTTAAATCCTAATGTAGCCCTTATATCTAATATATAAAGAAAGAAAAATAAATAATTTATTTTTTTTATATAAAAAATATATTTATTTACAAATTAAGGGGTGGTTTACTCCAATTATCATCCATAACACGCTAACACAAGGCTAACTTGATTTAATTATTTTCTAGCTTAGGATTTTTTACAAAAATTCCATAGTATTATCTAAATCCTCCTTCAAAACAAGTGATTTAATCATAATCTAATTCTATATCAGAATATTTTTATTTAATTGTTTCAAATATTAACTTAAAAATATTTTCTGATAATTCGCTATGTTTTATATCTTCGTGCTCTTCCTTATTTAGTTAAGACATTATATGTTTCAAATTTATTATGTATTTTGAACTTTCTAACTCAGTATTTTATGAATAATATAAATCCAAAAAATTAACATTATCAGAACTAACTCTATTTATATTAAATCTTTAACATTAATCAGCATATAATTTCTCAATCATAAAAAATTCGTTTTATTTCATCATTTTAGTCGAACATCCTATATAAACATATTCAATACCACAAAATGTGTAAGGTCTAAAAGTAAAAGTTTGTAATGTATATTATAAAATTATTGTTGTTTTTATAATTAATTTTTTTCTATTTACTTATATAATAACTCACTAAGACATTTTTCTATAAAAATAGAATCTTTATTCTATATATTTCCTTAATTTTCATCTCTGATCTTAACAATAATGAGATTTTCTGATAATTTCCGATTCTACTCTAATAATAAGTTTGGATATATATAATCATAATAGTTGTATTTTATTTATGAGGGTGTTATTATAATTTATTTAATAGCAATTAAATTGCTTAAAAGTTAAGGTATCTCACTTTTACTTTATTCTTTTTTGCATTAAGATTTTAACTATAAAAAAAATTATATTAAATCAATATTTACAAACAATTCTATTAATAAAATAATATTAATTATTAATACCTTTTTTATAAAAGATTTTTAATTCTAAAATTCAATTTTATTCATGATAAAATACTCAATGCTATTGCATATTATAATTGGTTCATACTATATTTTACATAATTCCTAAAAAAAACATCATCAATCAAAGATATAAACGTCTTATTTTTTTCTATATAACTTAGTAGTAAATATTAAACTTTTGAATCTATTTTATTATATGCAGATCTATTCTGCAACTAAATTTATTTATAATTTTCTTTTATTTCATATCGTTACATCATTAGTTACCCCTTTTATATATGTTTACAACTATTATAAAATTTGATTTGATTTAATTTAATTTAATGCTAAATATTTAAGAATAAATATATTATATTACAGACAGAGAAAAGCAAAGTTTTAAGTTTATTATTCATTAAAAATAAGTTTTAAGCATTTATTTTAGTGAAAGATTAAATTTTCAAAATTTTTACTTATCGGGTATAAATAGTTTTTTTCCCATTTTATCCAATATAAATTATCATAGCCCTTAGAATAAGAGAATAAATAGCAGTTTTAGCTAACATAGTATTTGGGAGATAAATTTTAAGGAATAATAAACAAATTAAAGAAATTTTCATTATTTTCATTCGTTTACTCCATGTAGATTTCTTTTGCTTTTAATGATATCTTAAAATAATATACATTTTACTCATACTCTTTATCCCAATCTGCTAATTCAATAGTAAAATAAATATTATAATAAAATTATTGGTTTGATTTCTTCTTAATAAGATGAAACTACTAGTTTTTTATGCTGATATGGTTTTTATCAATTATTTTTTTCAAACTTTTTTACAAATCAAAACAAACGCTATAAATTTTTTTATTTTAATCCTGATTTTCTTAAATATATTGGGATTAGTTAATTAAAATTTAATCATTGATAAAATCATTTTAAAGTCCTCCAGCTTTTAAGTTATAGAACTCTAAAACTTATTGATCATACAACTATTATTTATCATAAAATTACTTTTCAAACCGATTATTCCATTTATCTATTTCATTTTATGAAAAAATCTTATAGTAGATATTTAATTTTTCAAATATTTATTTTTTGATATCTTCTTCTGTTTCCTACGATTTAATATTAATTAAAAAAACCCATTAAGTATTTTTCTAAATAAAACTTTTATTAAGAAGGTTAATTTTATGATTTTATTAAAAATCTTTATTTTTTTATTTCTAATCTTAAGTATTTTATTTCAAATTTTCATAAAATTATTCAGCATCTCTTTAAACATAATTATCAAATTTTATTTCATTAAATTTGATATATTATATATATGATTAATCATAGAACTATTTATTTGGATCGATAATTAATTCATCTACAACTTTTTACATATTCTTATAGTACTTTTTTTATCATCTGTTTTTAATGTTAGTTCTTCCAAATATATTAAATTTTCTATATTTTCAATATTTTCTTCTATTTCATTATCAAGTAAATTGGATTTTAGCAGCAAGACATTTAATATTTCTATATTCTGAATTTATTAATCTAAAATGTTTACTATCTTTCTTATATCAACAACTAAGTTATTTATGAAATACTTAAAATTGTAATTATTTTATTTCATGATATTTATTTATCTTTATATTTATTTTTATTTATTTATTTATTATTCTCTTATTATAATATGCCATTATTAACACCATAAGTCAATAATATTATAAGCATAATTTATATACTTAACTACTATCAATGTAATAACTACACAAATTAATAATATTAAATAAAAATATATATATGTACATTTTTAAATATAAATCAACTCTAGTATACTAATTATTATATAAAAATATCATTTCACTTATGTGTTTTATTCACTTTTTTAATAATTTTATTAGTACTGTTCTTCATAATTTTGATAATTACATGATTTTTATTAATTATTTTAGTCACTACAATCATCCTCTTCTTCTTCATCATCATCAAATATTTAAAAAGCATTAGAAATTTCAAATTTAAGATATATCATATCATTTGAAATTGTTGGATTTTTTAATATTCCCTAATTTTCTAATTCCAGAAGCATTATTTCTACATTATCTCTATTCAGAGATTCATCATCATTAAAAACTTTAAAATGCAAAGCCTGTTCATAGCTTTACTCCAAAACTTCTTTCAAAGGAAATACAATTACAGCAGGTTTGTTTAATTTTTCTCCAATTTCTGGAATATTATTCATGGTTTATCCTTATAGAGATAATTCTGAATTTCTTTCGAAATCATTTCCTTTTACTTTATATATCTAAATAGTTGTTATATTCAAATCACTTTCATCCAAGTTAAAATTTCTTACATCAGTTTTTCCTTCAAAATAAATTCTATAAAGCCCATTATAAAGTATTTCAAAATCAGGAACTATATAAATTATTTAAATTGTATAGACAATTTCTAACATTAAGGGAAAAAAAAAAAAATAATACCGGCAGATAGATCTTCATCATTCATTTCTATCAATTAATCCAATGGAGGATTAGTTAATATGTCTCTATCAGATAATAAAATGGGAGCTGAAGAAAATGTCAAAAGAATTTCAATTTTATCAGTATATATGTATTTGCTAGTATTTTAATCATGCTAAATAAAGCGCATGATATTATTTTCCTCAAATAAATCCTTTAATGTATGCAAAAAATCGCTACTTTCATCAAGGTCAAAGTATTAATCATTTAATTTAAAAAACATTTTTTTAAATAATTTTGTTTTTACTTATCTTTGGATCTGTAATAAATGGAATTTATGATTAATTTTATTTGCTATTATCGAATTATTTTTATATATATTCTTACCCTAAAAATATTACTTACTTACTATTTCTTTTATATTATATAAAGAAATTGAACATTCAATTTCAAATTATTTCCACAATTAAGTACAAAATTCTTATAAGCCTTGCGTCCATTCCACAAATTAAATATTGTTAAATAATATAACAGAATTATTTTCCATTTTTATTTTATTAAAATTTTCTTTGCTGTATTCAAATAGATTTTTTTGGTAATCTTTTTTTATGAACTATTCTATTTCTATTTTAAATTTCCATCATTCCTTTCGCTGACTTCCTCTGCTATAGTTTAATTATTATCAGTTTAATTCAATACTTTATTTCTATCGAATTCCAGTGCTGCATTCATCCTTTAAATGGTATTTGAATAATTCATTGAGCCAGTTTACGGTAAATCCTTTCTTACTGATAAGGAAGAAAACTTTTTAGGTGTATATTTATTTTCATTTACTGATAAAATGGAAGCATTTTATTTTTATTATTAAAGAAAAGAATCGTATTGATATTATTTTTCTGGCATTTTAGATTTTTAATTATAATTATGATTAAGACTAAATTTCCCGTAATTAGGATTTTGAGTTTCTAATTTATGATTATTTTATGTATTATTTGATGAAAAAGGATTTAATTGTACAGATTTTCCGAGTAGTTTTTTTGATTAAGCTATATTTATTCTACCCTCACAATTAAATAATCCATTACTATTCTATTATTCTCTCCATTTTTTATACCTAACTTCGTCCATTATTTACTTTTGTTTTACTAATTTTTCAAATTTATCAGCTTCATAGTTAGATGTAAATGCTCCCTTTAGTCCGGTAGTTCTAAGACTAAGGTATTCATTAGACTCAGATTTGTATTTTCTAAGTTCTTATTCCTTTCTTTGAACATGCTAAGCAAAATTACTAGAATTTTTTATAAATTTTTCATCAGGGTCTTAGGCATCTAAGAATTCATATACACTGTATTACGGAATTTATATATTGGTATTCGAATGTTAGGAATTTATCCCTGTTTAATACATAGTGGATTAAAACTAATTACTATAGTAATTTGGCATTTATTATTAGTACATATATGCCATATTTTAGTTTGTTAAATTGTTTCCATTATACATTTAATTTGTTGCAAAAACATTGCTAATTGGATTAGTATTATTATTTTAATTATTAAAAAGGGTACTATTATTTTAATAGTTATTATTATTAGCAAAAATGTTACTCATATTTCCACCCTAGTTCATATTGTTGTTGTTATTGAAAATGTTTTATGCACTGGCATTATTATTGTTGTTATTGTTAAAAATATTATTTATGCTATTTTACTACTAATTGGCAAATATATTTCCTTGTTATTAAAACATATTATTAGGTTATTATCCTCCAGCAGTTCCAGTCATTCCTCTATTTTATGCAAATATAGTGTTCCTGTTTACTTAACTTGCATTATTATTATTATTGAATATATTATTTTAATTATTTGGGAATACAGATTAGGTAGGTTGAAATATATTATTGGGCTAATTATTTCCTGTGTTATTAAATATGTTCCCTCCCTAGGTATTGATATTATTAGCCATACTGTTATTTCCTATATTAAAATTATTATTGTTTTGCTATATTTGTTATTGCTGACCTGTTTATTAATTATTTGTTGGCATGTTTAATCCATTATTCGGAACAGTCCATTAAGGTCGTGATAATTAATTTATATTAGAATTCGCCATCATTTGAAAATCAAATATACTAAAAAAAAATAAATAGATATATGAACAAACATTACTTGATTGACTATCAATTACCTAAATTAACTTTATTATATTCTATTGAATTGTTATACAAAATTCTAATATCCAGGCTCACTTGCTAGGTTAGTTTACTGCTTAGATCTAATAATATAATAATCTTCAATTCTTGTTAATATGGGATTACAATAATTTGGCTTTTCTTATATTAATTTTTAATTGTATTTATGTGAAAAAGTTGATATTTTAGTGTCTACATCAAACTATAACAATATTTATTATTGTTAAATCTATTATTAAATTATAATATATAAATGAAAAATTACTGTAAAGTGTTGGTTGAAGGAATATCCAATACTCCCTTTTAAAGGCTAGCATGCCTATTATGCAGTATTATTTTGATATATTGTATTATTATTATTGGGTGGAATGTATTGACTTGTTGTATTACCACCATTAAATAAATTATTATTGTTATTGTTGTTGTTGGTACTGCTTTTGTTAAATATATTATTATTGGGTTAAAAAATATTATTATTTCCAGCCACAGAATTATTAGGATTATTATTGTTTTGATTTAAAAATATATTATTTCTTGGGACTGTATTCATTTGATTGTTTTATTAGGGAAAAATATTGTTATTCATTTATTATGAAAAAAGATTATTAGCAGGTGGGTTATTAGGTTATTAGTTTTATTATTAGTTGAAAATATTTACAGAATTTTATGGACCAGGGTTCTAGTTTTATTAATAATTCGGCTAGTTTCCAAACATATTTCCTACATTTCCCTGCTACTAGTTATTATTGAATATGTTTACTGAATTATTAGTAGGGCCTTGGTAAGGTTTTTAAAATATATTATTCATTTTATTATTTGTTAACCAAGAATATTGAAAAAAATTATATTAACTAAAAAACAATATTTTTTAATTTTAATAGAATAAATAAACGAGGGAAATTTAAGACACAATAATAAAATTTATAATATTTAAACATATTTGATTTAATGAGACTTATTTTAATTTAATATTATTATATATCAGATATTTCCCTGAAGAATATATTTTAATAGACAATTTTTCATATAAATTTTTATATATTTTATATTTATAATTTAAAATTAAGCTTGTTATATTTTAAATGCTACTTGTGTTTTTTATTATTTATAATTGAGTTTTATTGAATTTAAATAAATACTTTATTATTATTATACAATCATTTAGGATAATAATTCAAAATTATTATAACGATAATAATAATTAATGTTTAAATATTAATTAAATAAAGAAAGAAAAAAAGAATAAATATCACATTAAAATCAATCAGCATTTACTTTACAAAAATAAGAAAATTAAATCAAAGTTTTTTATTCTCGCTTTACTCATTTGAGCTGCTAAGGAAACACTAGTTTTTTCGAAATAATTAATTTTCTTATTTTTAATAAAGCCTTTTTTTAAAATATATATCATTAATATACAATATTATAAATTAAAAAATAAATCATAATTTTTTTACTAAATACCATATCATTTAATTTTAGATGTTCTACTAAATACCATATTATTTATTTTTAAGCTACCATATTATATACAATTTTAAATATAAACCTAAAATAACAATATAAATTAAAAAAAATCTATATTATATATTATTAATTAAAAAAAATAAAATTATTTAATAATAATATATAAATACTTCCAACTTATATTCATTCTAAGAGAAAAAATGATATGCACAAATGTTGCTGTTATTAGTATCAATGTTTCCCATGAAAATTGAATATAAATTATATTTAAAACAAAAAAGCTTTGATATCATTATACAATATTATATACTATGTACCATACCATTATTAAATTGCTATTTTAATTTAATAAAAAATATTTTTGAATTAAAGTTTTAAAAGAGATTTCACATATTCATTATCATTAAATATTCAATTTTATTTATAAAGACTAATATATATATTTTAAAGTATAGCATTTTATATAGTTAAATTTTAAATCTTAAAAAAAATTAAATTTTCAAATTTCATAAACCAATATCCCTAAATCAGTGGTAAACGCGACTTTATCATGTCTATAACACAAATAATAAGGATACCCCATATCAAACAAAAACTTGTGCTATTTAATTTATTACGGAGTGCTTTCAACTTTGAAAAATTAAAACTTTTTTGAATTGCTCCATTTTGGAAAAGCTGGAAATTGAGCTCGCTATCTATACTAGCTATTGATAAATCTTTAAGTTCAATATTATCTAATTTTATATTTGGAATTTCATCAGTTATATTTTATTGTTTTTCCAAGTCATAACTTTGATCGCTTATGAATCTTTAGCATTTTACATCAATAGCTTAAATTATTTTCCCTTAATGGGTGTATAAATCATATGTTTTTTTTGTGATCTAGTCATACACCTTTACGTGTTGATGATCGATTATATAAATAACGAAATTTCTGCACAATTTGCAATGAGATACAAATTTTATTTTTTTATCGAATGAAACCAATTTTCTAACCTCTCCAGTGCTCAGTGTTAGGTTCTAGATTATTTTTTCTCCTTTTAAACAGTATTCCAACCATAAAATATGCAAGCCATCAAAATCAAATGGGACAAAAATTTCTGGCACATTTTCAACGTTATATTCTTTAAGGTCTCCGACAATGTCATCATCTGGGTCTTGCTAATCCGACATATAATTTTCTTTGTACATTGTGTAAACTTGGATTTTTTACTTATCTCTATTAACCTATTCATAATCTTCCTTATCTCGCTATTAAGTAGGAGAAGCTATCATCACTGCTACTGAAAATTTCGATAAAATCGTAATTGTTGAAGCACATTAAGAAGGCTTTTTACTCTCATGGTTATCATAAATGTGCTTTTTTTATTTATCTATGTTGTTTATATCAAGCATATCTATTTCTAATAAAGCATAGTCTCCTATTAAAACATTTGCAGTTTCTGTCGTATCTTTCACATATATATTCCTTATAATTTCTTCAAAAACTTCTTAACAATAGTCGAGTTTATCATTAACAAAATTATAATATCCAACATATCCTGATATCGATCCAAAACTGATTCCACCTTTAGAAACATATAGAGCGGTTAGAGGCTCCCCAATTCGTATCTTCACCTATGTTATGAACTTTGTTTTCTTCTAAATAGATATATTTTATTACATTTTATAATTAATGAAGGAATAGGAATTTAGATATTTTTTTTGTTGGTTTGTTTGTTTAGTTATAGAAATATTAAAATTTATTCTTTGAAATTAAATATAAGTATTTTCTATATATTTTACCTCACTATAATAATAAATAAATTATTCATTTATTGATAAAATTCTTTATAATTTTCAAAACATTTGATTTATAATTATATAGATTTTTTACTCAAAAAAGTAAAATATTAATTTCAACTAAAATTTATTCATAATTTAAATTACAATATTAAACAATCTTATTAAGAGATACATAGAAAAATAACAATAATAAAGCAATATAAATTTATCAGCTTATTCAAAAATTCTAAAATAACAGTAAGATATTAACTAATACTTTAAAAATTAATTATTTTCACATACCAATGGCATTATTTTCATTTGATCTTATATCATTCGTTATTTTAACGTTTATATATATGAGAATAAAATAAAGAAACCCAGATTTTTTATTTCCTTTAAAAGGAATTTCTTTTTTCCTTCCGCCTGAACCCAAGGATGTATAAGACTTATAGAAAAATAAAGAAAATGAAGGAAAAAATTTTACTAAATATTAGAAGAAAAAGTTTGATACTAATAATGTAAAACATTATAACATTATAAATATTATTTTATTTATTATTTAATTTTTTAAATAATTTAGAAAAAATCGCCAGGAATACCATTAAAAATGGCATAAACTTCTTCTTCTTTATTAGGAAAACACAAGTATTCGGGTGAATTAGATATGGTTCTTATGATTTTAATAGTACTTGTAGTTTAGATTATCATTACTACAATAATTAGGAGAATAATACCCAATACTTCTTAATATATATGTAATTTAAATATAATAATATATTTACATAATTATAGGAGAATAATTTAAATATAATAATATATTTACATAATTATAGGAGAATAATTAAAATTACTAAGTATATTTACATTATATATTACTTATAAAAAACATGTATAAATTATAATGCTTTTTATAATTTAATAGATTTCCATAGCAATTCCAATTTGATACTATACCTTACAATTTTTATATTCTTGTTTGCATTCATAAAATTGATACTATCCAATGCGCAAAGCTTTTAAGTTTATGAAACAAAAATATCGATTTTTGCTGCTATAATATGTTTTATGATAAATTTGATAATGTATTTTGGATTTTAGGAATTTTTTGATATTGAATTAAAAAATAGTTTAGTCAGCCTTTCTTCCTAAGTGTTAACCATTTTCAATGGAAATCAAGAATAATAAATCTTGAAATAAAAATAATAATCTTATTATGAAATTTGTCTATTTTGTGTTTGCATTGTTAATTCAGTTGTAACCTTTTCCTCAATTCCTTCGATTATAAAATTTGGAAGTTGCTATGTTGATACGTTAAAAAATGTTTATTTAGCAAATAGTGAATATGAAAATGACTATTAAGAATAATTAGAAGATGAAACAAACAATTAAAATCTCAAAAAATCCCAAAGAAGTACTGAAGCTGATAGATATAGAAAAATGCTAAAAATTTTTAATATTCAATTTGTAATTACCTTACTCACTGTATTTTTGTGGATTAAACCTGTCATAAATCCTATTATTCCTTTATTATATGGTGGAAAATAAACTATATCTTATATAAGATATATGTTAATACTAGTTAATTTAATTTTAACTCTCATACCTTATAAATATGAAATGGAATAATTCATGTATAAGTCGTATTCAAATTTAAAAACACTTCTTACAGACTGCTCCGATCTTAATTTAAAATCTGTTTAACTAAGTGTAAAATATAGATATTAATCCATTGTTTTCATAGGGTATCAAATTTTTTGCAAATTTTTAATACCTGGACTACTATTTTTGGTAATTTTATAAAAAGGGCCTCTCCAAGAATAGGAATCATAGGTATATATATACTTAAAAATTAAATATAATATAGTATAGTATAAAACATAAATATGCATAATATTGTATGACTATTTATAAAAAAATACTGAACTATTAAACAAATAATATAGATAGATGTACCAGTTTAATGAAGCTTCATCTTCGCAAAAAAATAATATTATATTATTTACTTTCAATATAATATATTTATTTAATCAGTGAAAAAATATTTATTTTGGTTTTAATAATTTTACCAATCCACTTACTTAATTTACTTGAATATGAGAAGTAAAATTTAAAAATTATATATTCCAACATCAGTATTTTATTACCAATAACAAAAAAAGAAAAAGTTGATTTAATCAATAATTTATTAGTTATATATTAAAATATTAACAATTTTAAATCCATTTAATTTTATTTACTTATAGGTGAGAAATTTATATTCATTGGTTACTTTTAAAAATCCTGCTAATACCAACTAATATTTGACAACAGCAAATTATGACTTTAATTGTCCGATAATTAAAGATAAAAATTCATTTTTTGGGAAGCAAGACATTGTTTAGCTAATAAATTGAGTATGAAAAATAGAGTCTTCCACTTTGGTGGATTTTTAGATGCTAGTATACTTAATACTTATGCAGAATTAGAAAAAGATACAAAAATTTCTCCTATGAATCAAATTAAGGAAATCATAAGAAAATTAAATACTTACAATCTAGTACCTAATGAGATATATGAATAAGTTTCAGCCTTTGTTCTATTTAACTATTATCTTTTTAATTATATTATCACTATACTTTATATAATTTTTATAAGAAAGGCCTATAAAATTTGAAATTAAAGTTTTATATGTCAGTCTTAAATTCTAATTATTTAATACTGATTTTGTTTATTTAAATAAAATTGATAATTGTTAATCTAATACAATATGTGAATTTTATTGAAATTTTCTCCTTTATATAATTATCACTAAGCAAATAATTTTCATAGCCATATAATTTTTTATTCTATTAGCACTGACTATATTATATTTAGATGTAATAAATTTCACAATTTAATATTAAATAAAAATATATAATATTTATTTATTTAGCAAATACAAGTGATAATTTTTCATTTTGTATTTGAAATAATAAAGTATAATTAGGAAATATATAATAAATGTACCAAAAATATATTATATAAAGTAATTCAAAATTAAATATAAGGAATTTATATAAGTATTAATTGAAATGAATTTCTAAAAAATTATCAACCGAAATTTGAAATCAGTAAATTTTGTATAGTTTTCATTCATGTATATAAATTAAAAATAAGCCATATTTTAGAATTTATCTCTAACTTTTTAATATGAATTCAGATATTTAATTGTCATAAAGTTTATGGAAATTTTATAATAAGAATTGATATTTCTTCAAATTGCAAAAAAAATGACTTTTTTAACAACTCTTTAGCTATGAAAAATAATATTTAATTTTTTATGAATTATATTATAGTTTTATTCTTTTTTAAAAACTAAAAAGTCAGTATAAATCCATTGTTGAAATAAAATTTGTAATAAATTATTATAATTAACAATATATATATAATAATACTTTACAAACAATAATACAATATTAGATTGAAAATTTATTTTAATTTTTATGTTGATAATATATAACTATATTAAAATAATGTATGAGTCATTCTAAATAATTTTGCAGAAAAGTTCTATTCCGAAATATTATTATAAAAATATAACTAAAATTTAGTTTAAATATAAATATAACAATTAAAAATATGTCTAAAATCAAGTTTTTAATATAATAGTGATAATGATTCTAAACATTTATATTAAAGTAAATATCAAAAGATCAGTCAAAATGGATAAATTTATATTAATGCATGCATTAATTAATCTAATTGGTTAGAATAAAACCAATGCGAGTTTCAAAGTTTATTTAATGCAAATAATTTAAATTAATAATTAAATTGCTTTGGTAAAATAATTATTACAACTAAATTTAATTATTAATAGCGTATGTATAATATTGTTCATTATAAAATTATTTTTTATTTTTTTATCTAAAAAATATTCGACTAATCAATATTTCTTTCATTTGTGTATTTTAATTATAGATTGTGTAATAAAAAGCTAAATCATTGTTTTTTCTATTTTAATCCTTAATTAATAAAATATTATTGGGATATTTGGAAAATGGTTTTTTATTTCAAAAGTTAAAATTAATTTAAAGTGTAATAAATTTAATTCTAAAAATCAAAATTAATAATATTTCTACCCATAAAATATTTGGCTAATTATTCTTATTTCCTACACAATTTTATACTCTTATATATTATTCTAAAACAATTATATAAACACTATCATAAAAAATCTCTAATGCAATGCATTTATTGAGATTATTATTTTGTTTTTTATAATATCACTTTAATTTTTTAAACTACTTTTATGTACTCTCACCAATATAAATAAATTTCTTATTTCATATATAATTAATTACTAACAGAACTTAAGAATGAATTAAATTTTTTTATAATTTTATCTATTTGTAAATTAAAAACTTAAATGAATAATATTATTTTATGTAAATTAATAAATTATGTTCACACAAAAATTAATTTAGGAAATAGAAAAATTTAAATTATTTATAATTGGCTTTAATATTTTCAAACATATACTATATATAAAAGACATGCTATATAAATTTGATTAAAATAGTAGAAATTATATTATAAAATAAATATATATATATACTAGATAAATTATGATTGATATATTTTAAAGATAATATATATTCTAATCTTTTTTTTCTTTAAAATTTTACTGATATAAATTTTTCAAATATTGTATCGGAGCTAATTTATTCAAGAATATTTATTTATTAATAATCATAAATTATTAATTGGAAATATTCAATTTTCTTGCTTGATATAAAAGGGGAAAGGAATAATAGTAGGAATCATTCTAAATCCACACTACTTATTATTGTTGTTGCTATTATTTTATTGGGTAGAGGAAGTGATATGACTGTGGGACTCACCTCTAAAGAAAGGTTTAAACTCGCCACAAGATAGAATAATTTATGAGGTATAATATTAAGAATTTGATTCAACAGAAGAATAATCTTAAATCATATTTTTTTCTCTTTTACTAGATTCAGAAGTGTCTAGTTCTTACATAAGGGTGTCATCATCTTCATCTTCTTCTTATTTAAGTAATTGTTAGGTTTTATCACAATTCCAACTTTAAGTTTAAACAAATTATTATTATAATTATTAGTGAGGTATTTGTTGAAATTAAGTTAATTATTATTAATATGATTTAAATATTTCATTAAAATTCTTTTTTTATATTTATTGTCCCTGTTTTAAATTCTATTACTATTATTATTAAAGTTCGAAATTATTTTTCATTCTAATTTAAAACTCTTCTTCACTTAAATATATTTTCTGGTCTCTTTTAAGTCTGATTAATTTTCCTTAGTGGTGTTTTCTTGCATGTTCTTTTAAGTCTCTAACATGAGAAAAGGCAGAGACACCTCTAATTCCATGACTTCCCTGAGGAGAACACTGAGGACAAACATGAGGATTTAGCTAATGAATATTTTTTATGTGGTTATGCATGTTGAAGAGTTGGGTAAAGGTCTAAGGGCACATGTCGCACTGATATATGAATCTTTGGTTTTTGGTTGACTTTTTTTTGATCACTTTCTTTTATAATTTTTATGGGGTTTAAAAAAGAACTTCTAATTCTTTATTGCTCAATACTTAGACGTCATCGCAAGTTCTATTTGAGGTGGTGTTTCTTTCTTCGGCTTCATAAGCAAAGTTATTTAAAAGTTAGGGGAGATTTTAATTCATTTTTATTTTAGGTTTTTTTTTCAATTAACTGCAGGTTTTTTTTTTTATATGGATATTAATTTTTTTTTTTTTACTTTTTATGATAATTTTGAAAGGTAAGTTTTATTGATAAATTATTAAATTATACAAATAAAGAAAACAGTAAAATAAATGAAAAACACTTAATAAGACTGAATAAAAATTATCTCGTGTTAGAAAATTGATTGCATATTATCTAAATTAATCTGCAAGTATTTCAACTAATTACTAAAATCATTACTTATAAATTGGAATTCTAACCAATTGTTTAAATCATTTTTTCTCAAAATTATATTTAGCCCAAAAATAGCTGGATTATTAGTTATCATTATACAATAAAATTTAAATGTAATTTTTTTAATAAATAGATAAATTATTAATGAACTTTAAACTTATTATTCATTTTAATAAATGTTCTAGAAATATATATTCAAAATCTTTAATTTCCAATTTTCTAAAAAAATTATAATTTATTTTATTCTAGAATTTTATAATTACCAATAATTAAAAATTTTAAAATTATATTTTCCATTTAATTAGCATGAAAATATATTCCTATTAGCATAAAATTATCAGTAGTGAGAAATTTGGGATAAATTAATAATGAATTTCTATTTCAAAAAATATCGATAAAATTGGATGATATATTATATAGTTAATTGAAATTAATATATAAACTTAATTTAATAAATTGAAATAAAAATAATCTTTCTAGATATTAATCGAATATTTCATGTAATAATTCAGTATAAATTAAATTGTAATTGTATACATAATTTAAATACGTTAAATGTAAAATGAAGTAGGGTATTTCTATATTAAATATATCATTTTATAAAAATAATACCAAAATAAAATTTATTAATTTCAACAAATCGAATTACTAATTCCCCTAATAAAAGAACCATAAGATTAAATTGTTTTTTTATTTAATTGAAATAGAAGTTAAATTGCCTAATATATTGAAATTTAAATAGTATTAAAGTTATAATGACAAAAAATAAGAAATAATTTCATTAGTATAAACATGGTTTTAAAATTTATTTATTTTTTTATTAAATCATTTTATAGCGATAGTTTTTACAGTATTAATAACTAAAATTATGATTAATATTTTTAATTTTGTATTAGATATTAAATTTATCTAATTAATTCCTTTTATTAATAAATAAGGTTGTTTTCATAATTAGAAAAATTTGGTCATATTATTTATTGTTGAAAACCAATTATATATCATTATTAAATCAAAATTTTATAAAAAGTTAAAAAAATAAATGTTTTTTTTAAATTTTAGAGTGATATTCCAAAACTATATAAAGAATTTTAAAAAAATGATAATTATTTTTATACGTTAATAATGTAAAAAAAGTAATTTTGAAAAATTAAACTTTTAAACCACCTTAAAATTCAATAATTTTATAAAGTATTTTATCATGTGTTATAAATATATTCCTCTTATTTAATAGATAAAGAATTATTATAAATTCAGAAAAATGAATTCCTAAATATTTTAATATTATGCTTGGGATTTATATTCTTATTTTTTCTGCATATTTATTAGAAATTAATAATTCATTTACTTTTACCTTGTAAGCCTCTTTTATATGGATTTAAATTTTTATTAATGCTAATTTCAGTAATCAGTAATTGTATAAAACCTTCTTTGGGAATTTGAATTAAATTTTGCTAAATCGTGATAATTATGTAAATTTTATTTAATCTAATTAAATTGCTAGATTTTATGATAAAACTAATAATTTTATAATGATTTAGTAATACATATATATTCTATATAATATTTTTAAATATTTTAAAAATGTATTATAATATCATTTTTTACTTTTAATATTGAATAGTATGTCAAATTATGATTAAATGAATATTATAAATTTCTAATCAAATATCTAAATTTTATTTTTTTTACTGTTTTTAAAGAAAAAATACTGATTTAATTTAAATCAACAAAGAGCAAACTCTTCTAAAGTACAAATTCCATAATTTATATTTATAATAAAGTCCCTTTAACATTTTTATATTATAAAATAGCCAACTATGGACTAATTTATTTCTAATTATATTTACCTACTTGAATTTATGAATTTTTATTCCGTTTTGCTAAAAAATATTATTCCACATTAATATTATAAAAGTCAGTGATTTTATAATATCAGCTAAAATATAACAATAGTTGTATTAATATAGAAATAAAAAACCATATGAAAAAGCAAAGCATATGACACATTCGAAATTAATATTGCTTAACCATTATTTAAATATATTTATATAGTTAATTTTATTCATTTAATTAATGAAAAAAAAAAATATATAGCTTAAATATAAAGTGTATTTTTATATTTCAACAATCATTTCAATTTTAATATTTTTATTATTTATAAATAATAGAATATAAAAAGTGATTGAAGCGGATAGCCATTAAATCTGGTATCCTTTTATATTAATATATTATTAATAATGGATTATTAATAATTATACACAATTTAAATGATAAATCAATAGAAAATATAATATAATATTATATATGATAATTGTTCTGAATAAAAGTACATTTGTTTGTATGCAATACATTTTTATATTTGTTTGTTAGTATTATTTGTCTCTTTGTTAGTAAATAAATTAATTAACACAAACTATAAAACCCACATATGAGTGATCATTAATAACTCTAAACCATCTAAGAACAAAATATTGAAGAATGTGAATAGAGTCAAGGTGACAAGAAGAATTAAATAGATCAATAGGATTAAAATAAGAGCAAGTCAATACCAATATGTGACAATTTAGAACTACAAGAGTTTTTTAAAAAGGCTATATAAAAAGAAGAGCGAATTAACTATGAGTGTCCAATATGCCTTTAAACCCTTATAAGACCAATAACTTTGGGATGTGGACATAATTTTTGTGAAGAATGCATAAAGACTAGCAACTTCACTTCATTAAAATAGTAATGCCCGGTCTGTAGAAGATTTATTTTAGTTTCATTAAAAGTAAAGTTGTATATTTTATAAAAAAAATATTTTAGAATATTAAAATAAAAAGGGAAATATTTTAGAGTATATTAAAAAAATAGATAAAATAACATATTTTTAAAAATGTTTTTCAGGTTTTAAAAGTCAATTTGCTTTTAGATTCCATTGTTTAGAATACTTTTAAATTCGAGTTGACCTACCAATAAAGGTTATTTGATTTGTGGAAATATAAAACGCAATAAAAAAGAAAGAGTAATAAAATAGGACTTTATATTAAGAAAGGAGCTAAAAAACTATTAATTTTGTGTACATTTTTATGGAAACTTGCACCAAACATAATATTAATCTTAATAGTATGGTTCCTTTTATACGCAAGAAATAAAATTAAAAACTTAGATTATAAAAAAATAGAATAAATGACCTAATAAAATATTTAAAAAGTAATGAATGCTGTAAAATCTAGCACTAATGAGAAAGATAATTTAAATAATAATGTTGATCTGTAAAACTTGATATTCTCTAAATTAATTAAGTATATGTTTACTAATTATATTAGACTATCTTTGCCTATATCTAATTGAAAACTGTTTTTATTTCCCTACCTACCTTTGATCATATTATAACTATTCGATTCAGTAAAAAAAAATTATATCTACTTCTATAATAAAAATAAAAAAAAAATTGATCAATATTTATTATTATTACTATATAATTATATATAAACTATTATAAATTAATTTTTATTTATTATTTATGATAAAACGTAAGAATATAATAAATAGAATATATCAAAACATAAATAAATTTGTATATAATTTTGATAATATATTTATATCACCCGAACAAATTATTACTAAATATCATTTTATAATTAATTTTTAATTTTATCTTTTTTCTTTAAAATATCATTTAATTTATACTTGAAAAATTTCTCTAATATTTTTCAAAGTCTAAGAAATATTATAATACATTTATATAATTATATAAATAGATTCTTAAAAATTATATGAAAAATATGAAATAGATATTAGAAATAATTTTTTTTTTCTCCTCAATATTTTTTATCTAATACTAAGTCCAAAATTTAAAAAAAATATATATAATGTATTTATATTTATAAATATATAAAATAATGTTAAAAATATCTATAAAGGTATATAAAAATTTTCAACATTTGATTTTTATTTAACGTAAAAGTCTAAATACTGAAAATGTTTAATTTTATTGTATTTATTCTTGTTACTCTGTATTAATAATTTTAATATGTAATTAAAAAAATTAAATTCATTTTCTAGATAAAATACAAATATGTTTAAAGTTCTAAGATTTTTCTATATTTTATTCGATATTATAAAATTATATTTATTATATAAATTTTAAAATGTGTCTAACAATTTATTATTTTTAATAATAATTGTTATAAATAAATGTAAATTATAAAATATATGCATATGCAAAGTTGTAAAATAAGATAGCATAAAATATGAGTTTTATTTCAAATTAAATGAAGAAAAAGTATTTTTTACTAAAAATTTCTTTTAAATTGTTTATATTTAAAAACAGATTGCTTAACCATTAAATTAAATTCTATTCATAAAAAAAAAAACAATATGAATTAAATTTTGTAGATTAAATAACTTTATTTAAGTAATGAAATTTAAATAATATTTATTTACTTAATATTACAAAAATAATCTGAAATTTATAAATCGAAAATAATTAAAGAAAAATGGAAATTCATGTTTATTGAAATTTATGATATATTAATTATTATTATTATTTATATTTCGAATAAAGATGATTTTCATATATATATTTTATCAATATTAAATTATTAAATTAAAGACTGCTAGCTGATACTACTTAAATTAAAATATTAAAATTTTTAGTGAATAAATAAAGAAATAAGAAATATATTTTTTGTATTTGAGTGAATGGGAGGAAGAAAGAAAAATAAAGTAGAGAAAATCCCTCCTAAAATAAGAGTACCAATTAAATTTGATTGCGAGTTTTGTGGTGGTGAAAAATCAGTAGGAATTAAAATGTACGAAATTATAAATATATTTTTATAATTTTAATAATATGACATATTAAAATATGCATTTCAGGGAAAAGGATAAAGGTAGAAAAGTTGCTAAAATTGTTTGTAAATTTTGTAAAAAATCCGGAACTTATAGATAAATAACTAGTAAATAAAGAAATTATTTTTATAAAAAAGATATACATTCAAAATTAATATAAATTATCTATAAAGAAATTGATTAGCCTATAGACATATATATTAAATGGAAAGAAGCATTGTTAAATAAAACTTAGGAAGATGGGTATAGTGAGGAGGAACAATAAGATTTAGATGAAGACATATGAAAATTAATTACTTTATAAAAAATATTTGACCAAAAAATAAATATAATATTTTACTAAGATATATATATAAAATATATCATCATATTAACATTTTAAATTGATATAAGTTAGGAAAATTTAAATATTTGTAATATTAATATAAGTATAGTACTTTCTCACTTTTTTCCTAAAAACCTTGAGAATTATGATGGAATGGTTTCTATAGTGTCGGAATGATCAGAATTATAGTTTTCTTCTTCATTTATTTTTTTAATTTCTTAATTTTCCTTCTTATTATCTGTTGATAAAGTCGATTTATTTTCGAAATTGAATAATTAAAACTTATTTATTTTGTTGCTATATTGTGATAAAGTGTTGCTTCTTTTAAAAGATTTTTCTATGTTAGGGCTTAAAGAATCTTATGGAGAAGATATGTTAGAATTATTAAATTATTATTTATTATTCAGAGAGCCTTATTTTTCAATATGAGATTGTACTAAATTATCAAATTTTTATAATTATAACTACACTTATTTAGCATTAAGAGTAAATTTTTTTCCCTTTTATAACTAAATTGACTTTCTTTGCTAAAAATTAAAAAAAATATAAAACTAAATAATTAAAAATTTTTTGGTATAGTTACCTTTTTCCATTTTATTGCCCTCCTTACTTTTTAATTAGAGGACTTTCCATTTATTTTATTCTTTACTATTTTTTATATTTTTTGAGGATATTTTCACAATTTCCTAAAATGAAATAATATTCAAATGTTTCAACCTTTTCAAAGTCGTACAAGTATAACTAATCTGAAAGTTAGTTGTCTTTAGAGAATCTTAAAATCTACTATTCTTATATTGCTGGTTATTGAGACATAATAGTATCTTTATTTGTATTTATCAAATTTTTTATCTATTCTAGAATATCATTATTTGCTTATTTTTCATAATTTTGGGTTTGAGTATCTCCATATACTGAATTGTTGTCGCTAATTCTTTTTTTCTTATTATTCTCTATGTTCTGATAAATAGACAGATCCGATTCTTTCCTCACTTACTAATCTTTCTTTATTTACGGAAGTAATTTCTAAATAACATTTTTGAGTTATTTTTATTCTTATCCGTTATTTAAATTATTTTTAGGTGATTATGCTTCAGGTTTTTGAATAGATTTAAATAAAAATTTAGCCAGAGAACCTTATTTTCTATTTTTTTTATTATTATTAGCACCAGCTCCCATATTATTTTAGTTTGTATTCTAGAAATTAGAGTTTGAATAAGTGCTCAACACCGTATGTGCAGAAGGGGGCAAAAACTGGCGAGAAGATGTATGGACGCTACGAGGAGATCTTATACTAGGACTCATAATTTTAAATTCTGAAGACACTCCCACTTTTAAAAATCCCTTTTCATCTTAAAGGAAGTTTTTTGGATTTTTAGTTTTCACTTAAAGATGCTTTCTTGAAGCATTATTAGCTAGCACATTAACAGATCCCGCTATTTACTACTAATTAGAAGACCCATCTTGTGATTTTCTATAATTTTTCATAACAGGGGGTGGTTTTATTTGATTTTGTAACAATGTTAATTGTTTCTTATCTTTTCTTCTTGTAAACTTGTTAGAAAACAAATCGTCATCAAATTTTCTATCTTTGGGACTTATTCCATCGAAAACTTCCGAATTTTTTAAACTCATTTTCGGACGAAGTATTTGAATACTTTATTTTCTCTTGTTACTTCTTTCTTTATTGGTACTCCAATTTGGTCTCAGCGAATTAAACGAAAGACCTTCCTTGCCAATTAATTTTTAATTTTCATTGATCTTAGGCGAAGCGAGTTCTAAACTTGGTTATGTGATTTCATCCGCTTTTTATGGGGAAGGAATTCTCTGTAAAGGTTCTGAAATTTATAAAAACTATGGTTTATTATTTTAATCGTTTTATGGTCCTATAATTGATATTTTGGGCAAAGGAGACAGCTTTTAAGGACTTGATATCGTGGGTGTTCGAATAAGTATTCCTCCTAGTTTAATATCTTCTGTAATGCTTGATTTTCTCCTGTTTAAATGGCATCCATTTAACTAATTATATTAAGATACTATGGAGTTTTTTTTAACGCTTTATCTTGCTCTGACTATAGGGCTAGGAGCTATTTGAATTAAAGCTTCTTCAGTGTCATTACCGTACTTATTCTATTCATTATTAATTTGATAGTCTTCACATTGATTGGAAACAGCATTATTATTGTTATTATTTTATTTATTAGATGGATTAGTTTCAAAACCTTTTATAATATGTATTAGAGAAGATGAAATATTATTTTCCTAAACAGATTATTTTTATTATTATTTTCACTTTTTAATAAGAAAATAGTATTTAGTTGTTTTGTTTTTCTTATAGCTACGCTGTTTAGTTAAATACCGAAGGGTTAGAGTCCCCTTTACAGTCTTTTTTATTATTTGAATTATTAAAATCAATTCTTTTTTCCTATTTTTCATTTTCATTTTTACTTATAGATTATTACTAATTTTAAGTTGGTGGTGAAAAAGACTCATCCTAAATATCATAGGTACTCTTAATTAAAGTTCCAAATATTTCATCTTCTGTCTTCTATTTCGTCAAAGATATATTACTTTTTGATTAAATTACAATATTATAAGGCTTTTCTGAATGCTTTTTGCTTTAAGATTTATTCTTATTTTTTAAGCTAGAACCTTCCTTATCAGAAGAAGAAGAAGAAGATGATGACGAGGAGGAGGAGGAGGAAGATGATTTACTTAAATTAGAACTTGAGGAACTTGATTAGTTTTATTTTTCAATTGCCAACTTATTTTTTTTAATAAGTTGTGACTTGGTAATGGACTCATCAGAGTCTAATGACATTTTTCTTGAAGATTCTTTTTCTTTAATAATACTGCACATGGACTTTCTTGATGAATCATTTTCCTATATAATTTCATTTGATCCGTATTTTTATAAAATGTCTATTTCTGATTCTTCATCTGAGGTTTGCTCTTCACTACTTTATTGATAATCAAATGCCATGAAGCCATCTTCCTCAACCATTATTCTAGGGAAAAAATCAAAAAATGATTTATCAGACCCTTCTATAAATTCTAATGAATTTTAAGAAATGTTTTCTGTAGAATCTATCATATTATCAATCAAATCCATTCTAATTCTTATAAGATTGCATCTTATTTCATATCTATCATTATACGCATTAATTTTTATATTATTTTTCCTTATTTATTTTTTTCTCTCTTATGGTTTGGAAGTATTCAGTCTTTGAATGTATATGATTTTATTAGGGATCTTTAAAATTAATATTATTTGTTAGAATAATAAAAAGTTATAAAAGAATAATTATTTACAAAATGCATGTAGGGACAATTTAATACAGTATGAGAGGGCTATTTATCTGCTATACATTTTTATATTAATTCTTTTTTATTAAATATTACACAATCTTTTATTTCACAGTATTTTTCGTAGTCTTTCGGGTAAAGTAGTAGGACTTCAATTAAATCCTGCTTAGTTATATATACCAGATGGGATATCGATTGACTTTTTGCACTACCTATTATCTAAGACCCTTTAAAAAAGCTATTAATTTCAATCACATCTCCAGACTTTGATATATATGATGAAATAATTGATTACAATAATTATAATAAAAATAGTTAATATGATCATTTTTACATTTAAATATTAAATATCTGTTAATACCGAACTCTAACTTGGCCCTTTTGCATTTCGTTCTGCATATTACTTTACGTTTCCTTTATTGATATAATATAATTTGTCACTTATGTCACCTGAGTTAAAAATTACTTCCCCTGGTCCATACTAAAGATAATTTAAAAATAATATAAAATTTTATTTTTTAAAATGTACAAATTACCATAACTTCTTTCATTTTTAATGAAATATCCTTTAAACAAGGCTAGCTGAAATTTAATTTAAATAACTTAATTTTACCCAAAATTTTCCCATAAAATTCTATCCTTAACTAATCTTACAATTTCTAAAGTTATAATGAATTAAATTTATATTTTTTTGAATAATTCCACTAAATAATTATATTACTTTTGACACTTTATCTAAAATAAAATCTCCTTCTTTAGGGGAATATTTATCAATATATTATATATAATCTAAATTTTTTCTTATTTCTGCCTATAATTGTTTAGAAACACCTCGATATTTTAAATAACTTGTAATAAGATGCTTTTCTTTTCTAAATTTTATAATAAATAAATTTTACAGGTGATATAAATAGGTATAGTTAAATAAATTTACTTGCACTGGGCATTTTTTTATTATTTTTCTTAAAAAATGGTTCCAATCATGTTTATGGTAAAGGCAAATATTCCCTTTAGAATAAAATATTTTATAATTATTTTATATTTTTTATATTTTTAATTTTACTGAAGAGATAACTGTCATTATGATTACGTACAGTCTTTCCATATTAGATTTAGGCACGATATCTCCATATCCAACACTAATCATCGTTATAAACGAAAAATAAATTGATACCAAATATTAGTTTTATTTCTATTCATTTACTATATCCGATATTTCTATCCAATTTAATTTATCATCTTAATATTAAATATATCTAGAATATTGAAATATCATTGCATTAAAAAAATTAATAGTATTATAGAAGTTAATATAAGTATTTTACCCAATTCTAAAGAAAATGCAAGCAAATATATGAGCAACAAAATAGAGAACAAGTGTAATTTATATTAGAATCCATAATGTGGGAGTTTTATTTTATAACTACCACTATTCATCAAACTAAGATAGCATTAAATTTATTTACAATCCTCTTAACATAAATATTAAGTTTATATCCCATACATTTGATTATTAACTTATCACTAAACTAAGTAATGTAAATAAATCAAACCATAACTAAAACCTCAAATAGCTTTTTATTACTTTTTATCTCTTTCTAATTAACTATCCCTAATAATTTTATGATTATCATTTTATAAATGTGATTAAGATTAAAGATATATTACTTCTTCATAATATGATGTATTTATAGATATAATAATATCAATTAGAAATATAACTTATATTATATAAATATATCTATTTTTGATATTTCTAAGATTTCTTAATAATGCACATCAAATGCAATGCCATATGGAATTACTACGTTAAAATAAATATTTTAATATATTTTATTAAAATTAAAAATAATAATAATAATCTTAATATTAGGTACACAGAAGATAAAATATGGTGCAAAAGAAAATGAGTATTTTCCAATAATTAACCTGTTAAAAGAAGATATAATTTAATATAATTCACCAATGCAGAAATATTTAGCTTACCCATAGGCTTTCAGGTGAAAATATTGGAATTTATTCTAAAAAATACATAAATAATGAAATTTATTTATTTAATAAAGACTTTTAAATTCTTTAATGGTCGCTATAATCTTAAGCTGCCTTGTCATGTAAATGATGAATATGTTTAGAATTTAACTATTTATATTTGAATAAACTAGAACCATTTTTCATCATTTACATAAATCTCTAAAGTATAATTAGGCTATGGATAAATTTCATTAAATTTTTTCCTCCTTTTTTCAACTATTATTTTTTAAAAAATTAATATTTTTAACTAAAAAATAAAAAAGTATGTACATACATCTTTATTGTCATCAGTTATTATTGGGTTGAGGGTGCTTTAAACTAAAATTTTTTATAATATAAATTAATAAAATTAGTAGATTTATAATATTTAATTGCTATTGATAGATTACATAGGGTTTTAAAATTGAATACTGCACTTCTTTATCTTTTTATTACATTATTTTTTAAGAATACGGAATTAATATTTGAATTTTTAATACTATTCCTTTGAGAAGTTCTAATTTATTACATGTTTTTATATGTATTTTTGTTTTATTTTGTTATCAATATACAGCTATTTTTGTTTTTTATTATGCTATATTATAATAAATTAAGGGATTAGTTAAACCATATGTATTTATTAATTATAAATATTATTACATAAACAATAATAATTATTAATTATTTAATGAAGGATAACTCAACAATTTGTTCTTTAATTTTATTAGTCTCATTCCATTATTTAATGATATCACAAATTAATTATTACATATCAAATAAAAACATTTCAATAAATAATGTAATATTTAAATATTTATTATTAAAATATAATTTATATTCTTTTTGATAAGATTAATAATATTAAAGTATATTTTACAATATATTAATTATTCTAATAAATTGTTATACAATCTATTCAGTAATTTTCAATTTTTTAATTTATCAAAAGCATTATTTAATTATTAATATACTTAACGAAGGTCATTAGCCAATTGATATATTACACCAAGATTTCCATTTTTTTTAGCAAAAATATTCAAAATTAAATTATCCCAGTTTTCAATATATACTAAATGATTCTGATAAAAAAGAGTCATAGATTATGCTTTGATTTATTTAAGTTTTTCTAAATTTTCACTTGTTTATTACAAAACCGTTACAAACATCATTCCTTATAAAATAAATATTATTATTTAGTTAAAATAATTATTTCTAAAACACCATTATTTAAATTTTGTTAATAATATTTGTTTTATTCATTGTATAATACCTATAGAAGACCAATTTTCTTTATCTTTTTCTTCTTCTTCTTATTAGTATCCCCCGCATACCTCTACTCCATCTCTATCTGAAATAATAATAGACTCAATATTATCACTAAATGTGTTTACAAATTTTTGCAAAACTTCTTTTAATTATTATGGCATATTTATAAATATTCTTATTTTATTTAAATAATTTAAGTAGATTGAAATAATTCTTTATTTTTTATTTATTAATCTTAATTATATACAAAAGAATAAAAAATTAAATAAATTTTATATTATCAAATATTATGAATTTCATCACAAATTTATGGAATGAATATAAATAAAAACTGCTAGCTTAAGATTATACAAAAATATTTAGATATATATATATATGTGTAATAATATATTTGATATATTTATATTAAAATAATTAAAAATTCTCTTATTTTAAATCCTATTCTTATTATTAAACTATAGTAAATTTTAGATATTTAGTTTTCCTGTATTTATAAATTAGCCCAGAATATATATAGTACTTATTAGAATATTTTATTTAGGTATAATTTATAAAAATAAAATTTAAGCAAATAAGTTAAAATTTTTAGAAAATTTCTTTATTTAATTATGTCCAAAGTGAAAAGAAAAGAAAAAGAAGAATCAGATTTTTTAAAGCCAAAGGAAACAAATGTACAAAGAGGAAAATACACACTTTTTTCAGAGTTCAGGGACTTTAATAATACTAATCCTAAAGGAATTAAGAATGGTTTTAGAAAAATATATTAGGAAGCAGCGGCGAGGAAAAGCCAGTCCTAGGAAATAAATTTTCATGAAAGAAAACGTATGTGTGAAGTTGATAAACTTGAAGACTTTTTAAAATATCATCCCCAATGTAATAAAGGTGTGCCATAGGGGAAATTTATTTCCAATGCCTATATTATGGGAAAGACGAATACATGTGGAGCCAAAAGTTATAATACTTTAAATAGTTATTATTTTTAAGGGCCAGAGCGATTTGATAATCAAAATAAATATTAATAAGTAAAACCATTTATTTAAAGTAATTATTGCTATATAATATATTTATTTTTTATTTATATTGTAGAAAACAGGGTTTACAAATACTTATAATAAACTAAACCATCTTATTTCAGAAAATTAGGGTAATACCGATGTTTCCAAATAATTGATATAAAATAGTTATGAACTTCCTAAACCTGATTAATGCCCCATAATAAATTTATAAACATATATAAATTAGCAAGGAAGTTCAAGTCCTTAAAAAAGAGAAATGATCTATAATAATTATAAGAAGAAATTAAAATTAGAAAAGAATGGGGATAAAAGTACAATGATATTATGAAACGGTACATTTTAAAAATAATTATTTTTGGAGTAAATATTCAATTCTTAAAATATTTTTAAATAGAAAATTCATTTTGGAAAAAACACATTAAAGTGGAGTTCTTTCTGTAGATTCACCAGAAAATATGCATACTATAATGTATTAAAACTAATATGGTTAACTAAATAATGAAAAATAAAGAAAATTAATTAATAGTGAAAAACGACATTAAAATTTATAATAAAATAGAAATACTAACTTAGATATTGAGTTTTTCAATTCTAATAGTAAAAATTATAGAATAAGGTCTTTAACAAGTAATAGTGGGGTATAGATTTTCCAAAATGATTTATAAACGAAAAGATAAGAACCCGAATGGACAATGCCAAAAAAGACATGTACTGGATAATTTATGGAAAAATTTTAAAATAGTAAAGTTATATTCACTCCATCATCATAATACATACCAAATTAAGAAAGAATTGATTCTTTAGCTTTTCAAGATAATAGGAAAAGAGGGTACAATATTATAAGTTTTGTTAAATGATCATTTTATATTAATAAAAGAAATGAAAAAAATATAATTATTAAACTATTAATATATAACAGAGTTACAAAAAAAAAAATTTATAATTTATTTCAAATATGGTGCTATTTAATAATTAAAATTGTGAGCAATTCTTTTATTTTATTATTAATTGTTGAGAATTCAATCTTATTTTTAAAAAAAAAATGATTACATATTATTTGACTTAGTATATTTATAAATGAGTTATCACTTAATTATTATTTAAAGAATCGAATAAATTGTTAACAAATAGATCAATTGTTTAAAACTATTAGGCTACCTTGAAAAATCAATACAATTTATTAATTATTTATATAACATAATTTGAAAATTATTTTATTGATTTTACTATAATATTATTCAATATTTAATACGTATCAATAATACAAATAAAACAGATTAATTTTATAATGATACTATATAAAAATGCATTAAAATCGGGGTTGGGGTTGGGGTTGGGGTTGGGGTTGGGGTTGGGGTTGGGGTTGGGGTTGGGGTTGGGGTTGGGGTTGGGGTTGGGGTTGGGGTTGGGGTGGGGTTGGGGTTGGGTTGGGGTTGGGGTTGGGGTTGGGGTTGGG
>JAWVGU010000121.1:0-57686 GCA_037039885.1 Miamiensis avidus
CCAACCCCAACCCCAACCCCGCCCCACCCCCAACCCCAACCCCAACCCCAACCCCGCCCAACCCCCCACCCCCCAACCCCAACCCCAACCCCACCCCAACCCCAACCCCAACCCCAACCCCAACCCCAGCCCCAACCCCAACCCCAACCCCAACCCCAACCCCAACCCCAACCCCAACCCCAGTTATAGTTTGATTTTTATAAATTTAAGCTTATACAATTATTATAAATATATATATAATTTAATTATTAATAATTAGTTAATATAAATACAATAAGATATGATTTTAGTATATTAATAATAATAAAAAAGATATTCAAATTTTAATTTCATCTTCATATGCTTAGTCCTCGTCATTTTGAGTGTTATTTCTAGAACTAATCCTTATTTATTCATCCATAAAGGATTTAATTTAATTATTTTTATTATGTTCATCTTGTTTTTCAATTAGTCTTTCAAGCATAACTTTTTCCAGAACTAAATTGTTTCGGAATAAATTTTCTTCAGGAAATCCTAAGTTTTTTGGTACCTATTGAGAAAAAAAAAATAAGAAATCAATAAAATAAAAAATCTAAATTTTTTAAATGTTTTACTTATTTCGTTCCCTTCAGGAAAAGGTCAGCGTATTTAAGAGAATCAACATAAAATGGTGCACTTTTTTCATATTCAGGAATTTTTATAACTTCTTTGTTAAAAAATTTTCTATTGTTTGAAATATAATAACTCAATATTTTTTTCATGTCTTCTACTGCTTCCGGAGTTTTATTTAGCCTTAGATCATCCATGCAGAATTTATTGCAGTTTTCTAAAATTGCTTAAGAAGGGTTTCTTTTAATATGATTTTTCATTAAGGGTCTACAAGGATTATCCTTTATTAGTGAATTTTAATTATTTTAATGTTTATTTAAATAATAGCAAATACAAAATGGGTAATTGTTTAATAAAAATTCGAAAATTTACTAACTACACTGTCTTGTCAATCTTTTTTTTCGTTGATAATTTGTATTCTTTTGATATATTATCTTTTTTAATTATCATATTAGGTAATGGGTAGGAGTTTTCTTTTTCGACTTTTTTGGCCAGACTTTCTGAATATCTGTTACTTTTTAACACAGATCTGTAAATAGAAACCTTTGGCTGCTTTTATTTCACCTATCCTATGAGATTTTCAAAATTTTTTGTAATTTATTCATCTTGCTGCATTTCCTGATTAAATTAAGAATATCTAATTTCAGGAATTTAACTCTTATGTAATTATCGAGAAGAAGAATAAATTGATGACTAATTGTTAGGAAAAACAAATTTCCCTTTGCTATTTCTCAATAATTATACATATCTGGCAACTTGTGTGTTTATCTGAGGTAACTTATCTTTATTTTACAGTTGATTCATTGTGCTTAGTAATTATTTTTTTTTAATATTGTGCGAATTATTTGCTATTTACTTTTTAATTTATAATGTTATAGAAAAATTGCAATTAATTTTTTATTATTATTAGCTTTAATTGAAACCAAAGGAAATCAGTAGAAAACATGTAATTAATCAAATATAATTCTATATTATTTCTTTTTTTAGTAAATTTATTAATTATAAAAATGAATTTTTATAATATTTTAATGAAATAGTTATAAAAGTCTATTTTATTATTAATCCCACTTTCTTCATCGCTATTATTATTATCAATTAATTTTAATAATACTATATGGATATATGTGGTTAATCAAATATGGTAATGATGATGTAAAAGTCGTTTTTTAAGTGAGAGAAAAATATATTTAAAAAATAATGCAAGAAATAAATAAAGATAATAATAATAATGAAGAAGAAGAAGAAATTGGAAAATAAAATGAATAGATATAAACAAATAGTGCTAATATTAATAAAGAAGAAGATCACTATGAACACATAATGACAGAAAAGGTTGGATTTGGAATAGGTTAATTGAAAATACTATTCGTAGTATCAGTATGTTGGTTATTAGATGCAGCAGAATTAACGATCGTAGGATTCATAAAGCCTATGCTCGGAAACTACTGGAACTTAAATTACTTAGAATAGGGACTAATAGGCTCGACAGTATTCGCAGGATGGTAATAAATACAAGACATTTAGTCACATTAATTTTTAATTTTATTTGCAATAAATTTGTCATAATATTGCAAACAGGGTACTCGGGAATATAGTAAGCATGGTAATTAGCGATAAATGTGGAAGAAAGATACTTATTATTATAAATATATATGGCGTCACTATTACAGGGCTAGTTAGTGCGTTTTCATAAAATTTAATCCAGCTTTTAACTATGAGAACTATCATAGGGTTCTTCATAGGAATAGGGGGACCGAGTTTTTGTAATAAAATAAAAAAATTAACAAATCTTCAATAAATTTTTAAATTTTACAACAGCTAGTCTAATTTCAGAAGTGTGTCCAATGAAAAATAGAGCGAAATATTTCATCCTTTGTGGTACTTTGTTCCCGTTTGGAGAATTATTTGTAATTTTTATTGCATATTTTAACACGGATGATTTGGAAAACGGCAATTGGAGAAACATAATTTTTTACTCCGCTTTTATCGGATTTTTGGCAATTTGTTTCGTGCATTGCTTTTTGATTGAAAGTCCGAGGTATTAGATTTTATATATATAAAACTAAGTATTCATTTTAAATTTTGGGTTTTTCTGTTATTCAAAAGATACCTTCTCATCCACGGAAAGTTTAAATAAGCATATGAGAATTTAGAATATTTGAGCTAATAAAATAATTAGCATGGTAAAGAAATTTTGGGAGAAAATGATAAAATGCTTCTGAAAGAGTGGAGAATTAAGCAAATAAAATAGATTCAACTTCACTAGGAAGGCGGAGAAGAAAAGCCTCATTTTTCTCTTATTTTTGGCAAAAAGATCGTTGTAACTACGGTAGAATTGGCATTTTTGTGGATAAGTCTTTGCTTTATTTACTACGGAATATTGTTTGAATTGCCTTCTATTTTATTAGAATTAAAAAGAGAAAATGAATAGTCTCCCTAATATAACAGCAAAAACCAAATATTTTTCAACATAGCAATGCAAGCGGTTTTGGAATTCCCAGGGGGTTTGCAGCTTGCTTTCTCGTAGACCTAAAGTATTCAGGAAGAAAATGGACTATATTTATAGCTTATTTTCTAATTACAATCTTATGTTTCATAATAATTTTCAAAAAAGAAGAATATTTAACTGCTTCAATATTTGTAATAAAATTGGTCGTGGCTGGGCTATTTTTATTGGTTATTCAATTCACGACAGAAATATACCCAACTTTTATACGAGGCTCAGGAGTATCGTTTCAAATTTGGTGTGTCGAGTGTAAAATATAAAAATGTATATATCTAATTTAATTTCAATGTCTCTAAAATTTAAATTATAAAAGTGGAGGACTAATTATGCCTCTTCTGGTTTCCTATTTTTCTTAAAGTCTGGGAGCTTTTTCCTTGTTTTATATATGTTTAGCTGTAACATCAGTGTCTACTATTTCATGTAAAAATAAATTAATCCTTTTTTTCTTTTTACTAACAAATAAAAATCTTTCATTAAATAAATAAATATAGCTGCTTTAATTTCTAAGGACACAGCTAATGTCCCATTGGATAACTATTTTTAAATTGAAAATTAGTAGGGGGGAGAAAACTAGTCACTTTTGATGGACGCACAGAGTAGTGCGGAAAAAGACGAAAATTTTTATAATTAATTATAGTGATAAAATTATATATAAGTATATATGTACAGTATTTAAATTAATTCGTATTTTAGTTTAAATTAAATTATAAAAAAATTCAAATAAAAGTCAAGTATATAATCCTAATATCTCAAATTAGATTTTTTTAATTGATGAAAGACTTTTTCGTGGGAGAGTTACCCCCGTTGAGATTATTGGTAGAATTTATTTGACTCATTTTTGGTTTTATTAATTTAGAAGAAATGCCGAATTGACTATTTTTTTGCTTGATGTTTTTAAATACAGAAATTTCATCCACCACCTATTTTCTCATTATTTTTCGTTTTCTTTTGTCTGTTTCCTGATGCCTAGAAATTATCGATGATATGTTGTTTTGCACCTTATAACACTGAAACTCTCTTATGCAGTCGAAAAATTTCTCCATAAATCCGAGTCCACTCGTGTCTCTAAATCCCTGCTGTTCAGGGGCGAAGAGTTGGATATTCGGGTCATTTTGATTTTGCAAAGGCTCATTTTGAGAGGGAAGATTGAAATTTCTTTTCTTAAATCCTCCTTAAAAGGAATTCATTTATTTGTAGAAGTCAACTGTTGACACTCTTCTTCCCTAAATTAAAAAAAAAATTCATTTTTAATTTAAATTTACATTTATTTATTTAATTATTTTACTCCTGTATTGATATTGTGCCCACTTACTATTGACATATGCTTTTCTTTGGAAGGGGTTTTGTATCGGCAAGACATTCTTTTGCCGCCAGTTCCCTATCTAAATGCCTCAGTTATTTACCCCTAGATGGATTCAGGTTAAAATCCTCCCTGCGCGTCAATCATTTATTTGGGTTTTTTGATTAAATTTTGGGCCATTTATTGCAAGGCTCCATGCTTTTGTTCCTGTATTTAATTTTAATTAAATTCTTCTTAAAATTGTTGTTGTTGTTATTCTTCAAGATTTTTGGACTTTGTTTTTTTCTACAGCATTTTTTTCTAATTAGGATTTCCGTACGTATTTTTTCTTATACTTTATCTTTCTTTCTTTTGATGGTTGTTTGCCTAAGTTTCTGTTTCGCTGTCTTCCTCCTCACTTATTTAGCTAATTTTATTGAGAGATATTCTTTCCACTGAATTTTGCTGGCACTTTAATTTTTTATCTTCAAAAGACTCGTCTAATTCGAATTCACTGTCGTCCGAAAAAGAAGTATCTAAATCTGGTAATAATTAATAAAAAATTGTTAAAGTTTTAATTAATTAAGGGTTTGCTTTTCCATATTTAGCTTTGTACCATGAAGATCTTCTAATTGTAAATTGAGATCAATAAACATCGGATCCGTTTCACCCACGTTATTCACAATCAGCCCTTCAATTTTTTCTATGGTTTCTTAAATTTACTCTAATTTGGTTTGGTTAATTTTGTTGTTGGAAATTTTAGGGATAACATTGAAGAATTTGCTATCATAAATGGGTATATTTTTTTCATAGTATTCTTCCTATTCCTCATCCAACACAAATCCCTTTAGCAAATAAACCATTTTGACTCTGATTTCCTTTAGATCTTCCCTTACGTAAGCTAATTCATTTAGTGTGTTGAATCTGTTATAAGGAGTCGCTGACTCCAAACGAGAAAAAGAAACTGGACTTAAAATTTGGTCGCTTTTACTCACTATTTACTCTTGCAGCTATTGCTATTGTTGAAGTTCCTATACATATCCCTCCCTTGGTCTATCACGTTTATTTGTCCTTCGGGTCTTTCTTTATCGCTGTTGTTCGGGAGAGTACTAATGCTTTCGAATTATAAAGAAAGGATCCACTTTTGCATGCAATTCTGGACAATCTTTAAGGTCATGGTTTTTGTTTTTGCAAGACTGACACACTTCCCCTTGTATAAGATATTTTTGTTTTAACTGAATACTGTCTCTTAAATCTATAAATCTCTCCTAATTATATTTATTTGTTTATTTATGACAAATATAACCATATTTATATTTATTTACGAAGTCTCTGCTCTGTTTTTTTACAATTTCTACAAAATTTTCTCTTTTTAATACTACAATTCTTGAGTTTTCCTGGCAAATTGCCGATGTGTCATGTGTTTGAAACGCGAAAAATTTATTCATTGATATAAATCTACCAGGCTGTTTAAAACATTAATTAAATGTATTTAAAATTTGATGTTTTATATAAAGATACCTCGACATTTCCCAACTAAATGGTATTGTTTTTCTACTCCTTATAAAGCTGAATTTTCCCCTTTATCAACATAAAAAGTTGGTCCACTTATTCATTTTCCTAAAACAGTTTGTCTCCTTGCTTGATAATGATTTCTTACATAATAAGCGAAGTTTGATCCAGAGTTTGCTATGAAAAATTTAACTAAAAAACCTTCACATCGTGGAGCAATTTGCCGAAATAACTCCGGAAAAATTCTTGTTACAAATCACTGTCTATGGCGCTTATAATTTCAGCGCCCTCTTTATCCACTCCGAAGTTTTATTAATTCTGATATTCAATATTTTTGAGGATTTTGTATTGGGTCTATATGTTAATATTCCTTTATTTCAAATATTCGGATATTATGTTTTACTGCTTTTCCAGTTTTCTTTTCTAAAATGCCCGCTCTCGAAATATTTCTCCTAATTTATTTACACAATATCCAAAAACCCCACAACTTACTATGGTCATAAGGACTGCATAAACTTTTTCATTTGTAGAAACTGGATGAATATCACCTATCAATAAATAATTTAATTATCTAATATTTGTTTGTTTGTTTGTTTGAGTACCATATCCTACTGTAATCATTGAAATAAAAGCAAAGTAAATGGAGCTTATATATTTGTCATAAAAGGATTTGTTTTCTATATCAAACTATTGTAGCCACGAGTGCCTATTATTGAAAGTTTCGAAAACGCCAACTTAGTGAAATCCACAGCCTGCAATGTGAGCCATCAGTAGTATTAAAATTACAAGCAAAGTAAAATCGTAGGCAACCTTTAATTTGTAAAATAATTTGTAAATATTGAAATTAGAGAGAGGTCTTTAGTTACTTAAAACCTTTGCTTCATTTGAAAATACTAATTAAGTCGATTTAATCTTGGCTGTATTTGTAATGCCCTTAGTATAAATGCTAAATCGTATAGCTCTACTTCTAATAAATATACTAAAATTATCCCCATTGTGGCTGCAAAATCAAAAATAAATGTGGAAGTTATATAGTGATGAGCTATTTAAAGTCTGTCTGTTTTCAAAATTCCCTTATTATAAAAGGCAGTATTGAATATCATTACTATATCGCAAGAAAACATAATTATAGCAATTTATCCAAAAAAAATTTGATTAAATGATCCTCTTATATATTTTAAGCTAAAAGTAACCTAAAATTTGTAAGAAAATAAATATATACTATTTTGTTTAGTGTATATGTTACTTTCGTTGGTATGAATATCAGTTGCGAAATAATTAAAATAAAAATTAATACTTCCCATACCATAATTAACTTATTTTCCGGATAAAAAACTGACATTTTTCGATATGCATCAATGCAAGCCCTTAAATAATGCATGCAGAAACTCGCTTTTAATTCGTGTTTCTAAATGTAACTCTAATCGCCTATCAAAATAAGTTAATCTTCCGATAAGTTCTTTAAATTTACCCCACCTTTCATTATATTTATGAATTTCCCTACCAACTAAGAAATTTTGACACCATGAAATAATGTTTCAATATAATTTATTTGTTTGCTTTATCTATTATTGGGAGTTGCATTTCTAACGGGAGAATTGGCTTTTTGAATAAATTTAATCATTAATAGATTATTATACGAAATAATTGTAAATAGTGGGGAAATTATATAAATAATTTGCATTATTATTAATTATATTAAAAATTGTGATTTCTAGTATTCTACTGCCTTAATGATATAATAACAAAACAACATTTTTATGAATTATGATTAAAATTTTCTTAGAATCAAAAAAAAATTAAAATAATAGCTTAGCTATTATTATGATGAAAAATCAAAATTTTAATATTACTCATATCTTATGATTTTCCCAATTTGTTATGAGTATCCTAACTTCCCTCATCTTTTTCTTATAATTAAATTTTAATGACTCCTTCATTAAGAATTTTAGAGGTAATTTAGTCTTTTTTGGAAAGTATTGAATTATTTTCTACACAAGCTTAGAAGAAAAAAAAAAGGTAAAAAGCTATATTAACATGCTGGGCTTTTAATCCTATATAAATCAATATATTTATAATTACTACTTTATTAGTGTTGCTTGCTATTGGCGTCACTTGTGACTCTCCCAATTACTAATTCGGATTGATGCAGATTTTATTTACTTTAATTGTATTTTCCGGAATGAAGAGGGGAAATTCCATTTTGTTCTTCATAATCTTCAGGAAAATCAAATTAAATTTCTCCAATTGAATCAGTTTTTTGTCTCTATATTTAAATTTTAGAAATTATTATAATATTAACCATTTTATTATTGCTTTATGCATTTTTTTTTATGATTTTCAAGAATGATATAAATTGATTCTATATTTCGATAACATATATTCCACATATATGTATTAGGCTAATTTAGTATTATTAAGAAAACAACCTTCTAAATCGCATTACTCTTAAAATTATAAGCCCTAAATATAATTATAAATTTACCTTGTTCATATTGTGAAGCGAAGTATTGTATGAAGAATTATGGGACAATGTAATATCATAATTAGATTTTGAATTCATTTTGGCTTGAGAACTATTAATTTAATTACTAATATTTAGCAAACTTCTGTTTTAAGAAGATGGCATTTCTTCATGCATTATGTTATTTAATTTATTTTAAGAAGATTTGTTGGGATTTATGATTCGCTTATTTTTAGAACTTATGGCCTATTTAACAGCCGTATTCATTTACTTATTTTTATTTTATTTATTTATTTATTTACGTATTATTTATTTAGTATTAAGTAAATTTTTTCTTAGATTAATTAATGAACTTTAATAGTGATTGATTTATAAAGACTGCACCCATTATAAATTTTGATAATAACTTCATACTGAACGGATTGTTAAATAAGATAAATATTAAATTTACTATATACATGTTGATTAATAAATTTTTATATTTATTTAATTAGTATAACCATTTACAAAGTAATAAAATGACTCAAATATATATTAATTTTTAGCCAACTCAATATTTCTTTTTTTTGTAATTAATTAATACCAACTTGTGATATTTTAATATATTGATTAATATAAATAATATCAATTCTAATTTATCGATTACTTTTAAATTGAATATAATTTAACTAAATTAGTATTGTATCTCGAAAATATGATATTAATTCTAATTTTTTCTAATTAAAAATATATATTCTAATATAAACAAATCTTAATATATAAATATTTTTATTTGGTAAATAAATAAGGAACAATATTAATTCGTCATAAGTTGTCTAGAAAATTGTTTAATTCTTATTAATTTTATAAAACACTTGAGTGTTGTTGTTGTTGTTATTGTTAGTAGTTTTATTATTAAAATATTTAATTAAGTTAACTATGAAATCCACTATTTATATTTTCCTTACTTTCTCCATTTAAACAGTTACTATCATTAATGATGTTTGCTTAGTTTCTATTATTGCCATTCTCTTTAAGTTTAAGTTCAAGTTTAAAAAACATTTCGCTAGCAGAACAATGTTGATGAATGAGATCTTAAAAATCAACGAATAAATTTTTTGATTAGCATTCGAATTATGAGACTTTCCTTTTGAAAACTGTAGAACAGCTTGTGCAAATATATATCTTTATTTCTAGTTGATTATTTAACTATACTTTTCAAAGTCTAATGCATTAGCAATTATTTCTTATAGAGTGTCCAAGTTCTCACTGTAAACCGCGGTTAAATACGTAAATATTTGGCATATATTGTGAGTAAGAGAACGATTTAATTCGGGAATTACAGCTAAGAGAGATTTAACGATGAAGGGAATACAATTTTACGCCTATTAGTTTTTTCTGCAATTCTGAGCATTTATGAATTAAGATAAAAACCTAAGAATCGCCCGAGTCATTTCAAAATTGTTAATTTATACTAACATCGTAAGAATGAATTCTACAATCCTACTGAAATCTGGTGAATTTACAAAATATTGCCAATCGTAATTGATTATTTATTTTTAACATTCACATAGCTCTGTATTAGGTCCGGATCTTTGTTTTGCTCAAATTGGAAAATTTACAGCATGTAGGTGTTAAATTCGCTTAGATGCTATTGCAGCCACTGTTCCATTATTTAGTTATTTGACGTGAGGGTTTCTAACAAAAGGCCAAAAATGCATAAACTGTTCGAATTCTTGACGGGATTCAATTAAAATATTTTAAGAGATGTGTTTAAAAACAAAATGAAATTAGCAGGAAGGTTTTCATCGGTTAAACGCACGATGTATCTGAACATTTGCAAAAATTTATTCATTATTTCTTGCGAACTAGCCCCAAATTATTAGAATATAGTATTAAGGAGCTCTAGATTTGTATATATAAAATTAGAGCACACAGAAGTCATCAATTGGTGTTGCTCTTGCCTTTCATCGCTTTCCTTGTTATTAGTGCAACTCATAAAGAAACCAATCAGCATACTTAAAATATTCATAAACTACTCTTAACTGGCCTGGTTAATATTGGAAACGAAATCTGATAGTTTTGTATTGTATATTCCTATTATGACTCCGATAATTTCTTATTTTTGAGAATTTTATTAGTTTGCTTCATCAAATGATGCAACTAACTTTAGAAACCCTTAGTTTAGTTAATCTTGCACGGTATTATTTTTTATTTTTTCCCAATTGTATTGAAAATATTCATTGACATATTAAATTGATTCAAAATCAGAATGACTTTCGATAGACTCGACTATTCCCACGAAAACCTAAGCAGCCTAAACTGCCATTTCTTCATTGTGGAAAAAATTCAAAAGGTAGGCCTAGATTAAAAAATGTGTTAAATCAATTCAATTTTATTTTATAATTTTGATTGCGGTACAAGTGTTGGCTTGAGAAGCACTGATTTATTTATCAAAATCTACTTATTAGCCTCATACAAAAATTAGATGCAAGAAGAGGATATGAAAAGGTCTGAAGAACAATGGCAGCTAAATATGAATTGGAAAATATTGTTTATGTGTTCATGGGACTCTGTAAAAATTATAGCATCTAACATACTAGATAACACGTAAAAACAAACCTCAATGCTAAAAAGTCGAGTATTTTCGTTGTTGTCTTAGAATTTCGTGAAGAGGTAATTGAAAAAAATATCTTCTCCCTGTTGCTTTCTGAATTGCTTTAGGGCTGAGAAGATTATGAAAATGATTTCCCCAGAGTAATTTCTATAATTTATAATTGATAGTTTTTTGACTTCATCACAATCCTATTAAATAGCCTATTCCTACTCTTCCTCCTCCTATGTTTCATTACCACTATCATTATCACCCATCTATTCTTTATTATTACTTTATATATCGCCATTTAAATCTTCTTGTTATGCTTGTTGATGATATTGAAATTGCTTTATAGGCAATGAAGAAATATTTGCTTGACATTTAAGTTTTAAAATGGCTGGCGTTATTTTTTTGAATTGACACTTTTCAATGATTATTTTAAAAAGTTCAACGAAGGGCTCAATTTGCCAATCACATGAAGAGTTCTCAATATTCGGCTCGAAATCTTTTAAAAATTAGTAGTATTGCTCCCAGAATTCGAAAGTTATCCAAGAAATGGCTCTATACATATATATTTCGAATGTTAAATAATCAATTAAGAATATAAAAGTATCAATAAATTATACCTATTGGAATGGTTTGCGCAAATAAGGAGTAATTTTAATATTTGCACCGATTAATCATTTTTTTGCAATAAAAAAACAGGAAATTTGCTTGCCAAATCTTTCAACACCTCGGCGAAATTTTAGAAATAAACGACATCAGAAACATTTAGCTTTTAGCCTATTTCTATAAATAATTAGATCAACTTCTCCATATTTTATTTCTCCTGCTAGGGAAAATGAGCCAATAAATTTTGTTAATTTTTCGAAATTTAATGAGACATATCGGCACTATTGGAATTTTGAAATGCTTCAGAAAATATTTAGCAAATTCTGTTAAAATATTGCTACTCATGAATAATCTAAATTAAACCATCAACCAATTAGTCTTCGCACAAAATTTAGAGTTTAAAATTCACTCCCACCCACACTTTAATGCATTCAAGACACTACAAAATCAGGTTTGTATTACTTTGTATCAATATACTCCTGAAAATTTCCACTATCAAGTCTTTCTATTACATAAAAATCGATTTAATCCTCATATAAACTTTTCTAAATAAAATGTATTAATAATTTAAGTTCTAATTTTTGCTAATATTTTCTTTTACCTTTCAATATTAACCTACATTTCTGTGCATAGGCAAGTTAGAATTTCAATTCCAAATTCTATGTTTTCATGTCGAATTTTCATAAAATTAACCAAATCATTCATAATATTTTACCAAGATGTGCACACTTAGAATAGACCTTTTTATAAAAATATCATAGTTTATATTTCAAAAATTATTCCATTTTCATATTTTAAATAATATTCATAAAGTAGTACCAATTATTGCTATAGAAGCGCAAATTTATTTCCATGTTGGCTGGAACAAAACGAAAGATTCCGGTAATTCTTTATCTCCGATAGTATGGCTGTTTAATAGTTCGAAAAAAAAGTCTCTTAGTTCTACTTATTGTTGATCTGATAGTGTGCGGAAATCGGATCTTATTTTCTGATATAAGATTTGAGCGCCCATAAACTACCATTATTATTTCTTTTCTGTGAGAATGAGCTCTCTGGCTACACCCCAAGACAAAGGGGATTTTTAAAATTCTAATAATTACTCATTGGACTTCTTCCTAATATTTTTATCAGGATGTTATTCCATGGTCGTGTACAATTAAATGAAATCATTTTTTGAGAACTACATTTTTAGGCGAATATTATTCTTATTATTTATGTTTTTTGTTTTGCGCAGAATTAATATGTGGTTATTTAATAATATTTGTTTATTTAAGAAAAATATATAATAGTATATGTATATTTCATGAAAAATAAATCTAAATTTTATTTAAGAGTCTTAAAAAATGCGTTCTTGGAATAGTTTTATAGATAAGGTAATAACATAATTAAAAATATTATTCAAAATTATAAATTAGATTATATAGTATTTTAATTAATTTTATTAAAAATATAACAATATTATAATTAATTATTTCTGTAAAAATTTATTTTATTAATATAAAAGACTATAATTCATTTTTTGTGCATTTTCATATTCTTATTATCTTTTTGGAACTACTATTTCTACTAATTTTTTTATTCTATTGATTTTCTATTTTTTTTTAATTTAAAATATTATTAATAAAATGTTATCCTTGGTTTTCTTTATCTTCGTTATTTAAAATTCTATCTATTTATTAATTGTCTATTTTCTTTATAGAAGATATTTACCATGGCTTATCTCTATTTTCTCTTTTTTTTCTTTTATCATCCAAATTTTATTCACCAATATTGAAATAATTTTAAATTTGTTAAGGTTTCTTCCCTAAATTTAATTCTTCCTATTTTTTATTAGCACTTGCTTCTCTTTTACTTGTTATCTTTTAAAAAATCATTAATTAAATAAATTAAAATATTTGAATATTAAAATTTTTGTTACGGTATTTATATTTCTAAAGGGAGATCTGTTTGTTATTCTAAAACTTTTTGGCTTTTTTATTTTGTAATACTACTATTCTATTAATTCTTAGAAAAACTAAGTGATCTTTATTTTATGCTTTTATTGAAATCCAATGTTACTTAATCAACATTGGTCACTACTTTATCAACTGTTTAGTCTTTAAATTTATTAAATAAAAGTGAGTATAAAAGTCATTTAAAATAATTTTTAGAATTTAGCCTAATTATATATGTTTTTTTTACCAACAATTTTCTATATGTTTAATATTTCTTCAAAAAGAGCCTATTATTTCTGATTTATTTCATTTACTATTTTATTTTTTGGATTGCCTTAAACATTTTTATTCATTTAGTTTACATGCTTAACTTATGTTTTAGTAGGCTTAGGAGGTATTTAATTTTTACTTTTTAAGTTCATTTTTTTATTTTTTTTGCTTTTAAAAATATTCTATAATAAATTAACAGAAAACACTCCTTTCCTTAAAGTTTTAATCACATAATTTATTTTCTCAAAATAATAAGAAATATTATGAAAATAATAAATTTAAAGTAAAATAATTTATATTTATATATTAAAATTTTTTCATTATAAATACAATAAAAATTTATTTATTTTGAAAGAAATAAATTTTTAACAAATTTTTTAAATAAAATATTATAAAATTAAAACTATGAAATAAAATTAGAGAATTTATTAATTTGAAAGTATATATTATTATTATTTATTTATATTAAATATTTATTCCTTTATTTGTTTATTACTTTTATTTATAGCATAGGTAAATTCCGTTTTTGAAGAATTTCATTAATTATTTATTATTTTTAATACCAAGAATTAGAGTAAGACATTGCTACTTTAAATAGCTTAAAAAATATATTTTTGAAAATTAAAATAAATAAAAAATGTAAAGAGATTCAATTATAACCCCTGAGGAAGATATCAAATAATTAAACCAATTAAACAAGTTTAATTATATACCATATAAAAAGTTATACATGATTTGAAAGCAGAAATAATATTGGGGATTTTGTGGAATGGAACATGGGCTTTGATATTTTATTTTGCTGATTAAACTGAAAAAGATTCAGAATCAAAAGAATCAAGATACTAACCATATTTTTGTAGTGAAGTAAGCAAATGGGGATAAATTTTTTTTAAATATTTAGGTTTTACTGCACTGGCATTTATTATTATGATAACGATTGGAATATTTGCCTATAAAAATGATTAAAAGGTAATAAATAGATAAATCATGTTATAAAGATAATATTATAGTCTCCTTAAAAAAAATAAGTAAAACTAAAGAGCTTAACAATATAGTGAAAATAGCTCTAATAATATCTCATCTAATAATAGTAAAGTTGAAAACTGCGAATAGTAATAATATTAAATAGAATAGTAATAAAGTAGTAATAATAATAGTAAAAACATAAGTTGTGATGAAAAATCAAGTATAAATGGCAATATATAACAGTAACAACAATAGTAAATAGACATTATCAAAGTAAGTATAAATAAAGAGAATTTAAAATATCCTCTATTCAAAAGAGCAATATTTGCTATAAATATTTTGAATTTATTATTAGTTTTAAGTAGTTATTGTTTTTTATACTTCAAATATTCATTAAATTAAGTATAAGTTTGTGGATATATTGGATATTATGTAAAATTCTATTTATTTATTATTTTTGGTGTTTTTTCTTTATTAGATCGTTTTTTTTAGGCTTATTACAATATGATATTTGTTGCAATATTCGTAATAATTGGGTTTGTACTTTCGGTAATCTGGAACTTAGCTTATATATTATAAAGAGATTAGTCATTTAATAAGATGTAGAGATAAAGTTATCAAGCGTTATAAAAAAATTTATAATAGAATGCTCCTATAATTGATAATAGTCCTTAAATTTGAAATTTTATTATATTTAAATTATAGACCCATTCACTATTATCACAAATTTTGTGTATTTAGTTATTAATATAATTTAATTTTTTGTTTGGTTATTAATCTATATTTTTAATAAGTAAACTAAAAAATAGATTTATAATCATTGTTTTTAAAGTTCTAATAATAAATAAATAAATTTATTATAAACATAACAAAATTAATAAATAAATAATGTATATCAATAATATCTACTTAAAGACTTATAGTTAATTTTATAAATTTATATCACTTTTCCTATAATTTACTATTATTTTATCATATCATTTGAAATTTCAATCATCAAATTCTTCTCCATATCCAGGATTAGATTTTCCGAATCTTTTAAATATCATAGAGAGGAGAGCTAGTCCCAAAATTACGAAAATTACATAAGTTACTAATAAGAATAATTCGGTGAAAAATGTCATAATAGGGGCAGTTTTATAGCAGGAAGCAAATTCACTACCATGATATAATACATTAGCGTAAATAAATAGAGAGAAGATAAATATCCCGAAACAAATATCAAGGAAATTGAAAAATATTTTAATTCCGGGATTTGAATATCTAGGTATAATAGAAATCAATAGGTAGGTTCCCCAAATAATTAATCCATAAAACAAGAAATCAACTAATAAAGCAAGGTTTTCTCCACAAGTTTCTTCAGAATAATTGGCTTCAATAATTCCTGCAGCTGATAAGAAAATTAGGGTGAAAAATATGTGAGCTCCCTCTGAGGCTCTTAATTTTTTTTTAGCTTCAATTTCTTCCATTTTTAAATTTTAATTATTTTCCAAATTGTAATTATATGTTTTGTTTTTTTTTGCTGTGACTTATTTTACTTCTGTTTTGAGTTTTTTATTTTTTATTTATTTATAAGAAAATTGTTAATTCTCAACTATTAATTTACTTATTTAAATTTATTATTTTTTTTATTTAGTTGTTATTTTATATAATTATTATCAGTCATATTGCATACAATGAAGAGTTTATAATTTTCATTTATCGTTCGCTTTGAGTAAAAAATGATAAATACTTTTAATATAATATATGAAAATATCCATAATTAATTTTATTATAAAATACTATATAAATCACAAGGAATATTAGTATTAATTATTTGCCAAATACAAATATATAATATTGTAAATAACTTCACAACTTTTAATTAATATAATTATGAATTTATTATTAAACGTTTGAAAAAATGACAATAAAGATTGTCAATCCAATATTTATCTAGACTTTAAATCTATATGATTTTTATTTCGATTTATCTCTAGGTTATTATTTGATTATACTTAAAATCCTAGGCAAAATAAAATATTAGACAATATTTATAAAAATAACACATCTAAATAAAATATTATAAATAGCAATAAAACATGAAATTAACCAATTTAGTCAAAAATAATTTTGTAAGAAATATTAAATCTTAATTGAATTAAATAAAAAATTCTTATGGAACTGTTCCTATAATGGAAGTAATCTTTAAAATTTATGACAAAGAACTATTTTTAAGGAATATTAAAATAATTATTTAAATCTATTTAAGGGTCAATATTAAGTTACTCCTTTCTTGACAGTCCCTGATAATATTACAGCTCCTGATTATGTTAATAATCCTAAACCTGTTTTTGGAATTTATAATGGTCCTCCTGTAAAACACAATAAAGAAATGCAATAAAGTAAATTAAATATATTAAATAAAAATTCATTATGAAAGGATAATTATATATGTAGATATTTCATATTTTTAATAAAAAAAACAATAAAAATATAATTTCATATTTTAAATAATTTATATTTTTTACAATATGAATATATAAATTTAAATATAATAAATATCTATAAATTTACAAATTTTAATAGAAATGAAAATTGCCGGAGCCACAGCTTCTAAAACTTTAAAATATATTTGCGAATAGGTTAAAGTAAATGATATTATTACATATCTAATAATAAAGAAAACAATGATTTTTATTAATAAATTAGGAAGGAATTACTACTGATGAATTAGATGTTTTGATCCACGAATTTATTATCAAATAAGGTGCTTATCCTACTGCATTGGGATTTATGCATTTTCCTAAGAGTGTCTGTTCATCAGTAAATGAAGTAGTTTGTCATGGAATTCCCAATTAAAGACCATTATAAAATGGAGACTATATCAATTTAGATGTGACTATTTTTTAAGAGGGAGTGCATGGAGATAATTCGGCAATGGTAATGGTTGGAGATGTCCACCCTGAAGTAAAAAGGTTAATTGAAGTTACATAAAAAGCATTATACGAATCAATTAAAATGTGTAAGCCTGGAGTACCTTATAATAAAATCGGAGAGGTTTGTGAGTAATAAAAAATATATTTAAATTTTAACTGCTTAATTATAATATAATAATTTAATTATAATACAGATAAATAGCTCTCGAAAATGGTTTTACCAACTGTGAATTGTTTACCGGTCATGGTGTGGGGGAAAAATTACACATGCCCCCCATTATTCACCATTAAAAAAATGACTATCCAGGAGTTATGGAACCTGGAAATGTATTCACTATTGAACCTATATTCATGATAAAACCAGGATAATATTTCATGTGGAGAGACAACTTTACTGTGATTTCTCCCAATAATCCTAGTGCCTAGTGGGAACATACTATTTTAATTACTGAAGAAGGACATGAAGTTATAACTTTAAGGGAAGGAGAATAAATTGTATGAAAATTAGAAAAAAATTAAATTGAAATAAGGAATAAATAATAAAAATTACTACAAAGTATATATTCTTAATATAATTTATTATAAATACCAAAATACTAATTTATAATTAATATATTTTGTAATTCTTAATATTAATATAAATAATTAATTCCTGCCTACAACAAAAATAAAATTTATTAATTTACTCTTATTAAAATTAAAGTAATGTGATCAAAGAACCTACGAATTTCATATTCAAAATAACTAATAAAATAATAAAATATAATATATAAATTGATAAATAAAATAAATATAATTAAAAAAACAATACATATAGATAAAAAATAAGAATGGGAAACTAAAAATCAATATAGTCATAAAACTTTTCTGATGAATCTTTAAAAGATTTTAATAATAATACTGAATATATAAGAGATTCTGATGACCCTTGCTTTGGAGAAATTCAAATTCATAAAAGACTTTATAGTTTAAATCCCCATCCCGATGAATAACTTTTATTTGTTAAGTATAAATCAGAACCAAACAAATAAGATTATACAGATTTGTATAGAGAATGTGATTTGAGGCTCTCTTACAGTCACCCTGCACTTTTAGATTTTTTAGGATATGATTTTAGATGTCAAAAAATATTTGTGGAACAGCCAATAAGTGCGCTCTTTACTATTAATATTATGAAAGAGATTTAGAGCATGAAATTACAAAACGAGCAGTCAGTCAGGTATATTAACTATTCTTGAAATCATTTTTCATAATAAAATTGATTTCATAATAAATTATTATATATTCATGAAAACTTTTCTTAATAATTAAATTTTTATTAGAATTTCTTTTCTGAAAAAGAAGTTTTATATTTACTAGAATAACTAGCTTCAGTTGGATCATACTTATAATCATAAAATATATATCATGGAGATCTAAGACCTGTCAATATCTTTATTTCTCCTTTCGGAAAAGTAAAAGTTGGAGATCACTTACTATTAAATCAATACAGGAATAACTATTTAAAAGCCCTGATATTAGGAAACTAAGAAGTATTTTTATCTCCTGAATTAATGCGTGCTTTAACTGATGTGTAAAATCTATATAAATATAAAAAATAATTATATTTATTTTTAAACATTGCTTTTTTTATAAATCCTCATCTATTATTTTTTTGTTTACAGCGAAAAGGAACCAACTTATAGTGAGTTTAAGGCTGATGTTTGGTCTCTAGGAATGACTATTCTTGAAGTGTGTTCTTTGTGTCCCAGCATTTAATGCTATGACTTTAACGAATATGCCTCCATGACTATTTCTTATGGAAAAATTTAGGATTTACTCACTAGAATAAGTTAAGTTTACTCTTTTGAATTAATAAGTATAATTAAATCAATGCTTGAAGAAGACGAAAGAATCAGACCTGATATGCAACAATTATATTAAATGTGTACCAGTCCTTTTTCATGTAAATAATCCTTGACTTCGAGTCGATATACTTCCTAGTATATTAGTCCTGAAAAATAAAGAGATTTAGTCGAAGTCAGTAGAATCTAAAACTTGTATTAAACCAACCATATTAGATAACCCAATATGCAAGTAACCAGAGTTTTCCCAAAGGCCATTTAAATTCAACCTTAACATATATAACATCCTTAGATTATACCTTAAAGTAGAGTAATTCCTAATGATTAAATGAGTAATATATACTAATTATAATTTTATATGGTTTCTTAAAGAGGCTAATATTTTTTTAATATAATAGTATTTCCTAACTAAAGTATAGTAAGATAATTATCTCCTTCCAGAATAGTATCTCCGAATTAAAATTATGGATCTTTATAGAGTACTGTTCCTTTATATAATCGCCCCTAATAGAATAGAAATATTGTTATAAATGAAAATGAATAAGGATAGGGATAAGGATAAGGATAAGGATAAGGATAAGGATAAAATGAATAAGATAAAAAATATGATGCTTTATAAAGCAGAATAAAGCAAGCTCTTGAACAAACAAGAAGAACTTTATAAGAAAACTAATAAGAATGAATACTTTTTAAAATATCAAACAATAAAATTGTAGTATATGGTATAGAAAAACACTAAAAATAATTTTCATAATAAAAATATAATGTTTATAGTTATAAATTTATATATTTTATATATTTATGCGCATAAATAATATTCATTTCAATTCTTATATTTTTTATTATTATTTTTATATTTTTTATTGTAGATTGATCATAGATTTTCATCAATACTATTAAGTAAATTAGTTAATAGCTCAGGGTCTGCTTACATAATTTAAGCAATATCTTCATTTTTATCATCTTAATTTTCTTCGACACACTTTTCTTCTTATTAGTATTATTGCTGTGAATTATTTTACTAATTAACATTGTTCTCTTCACTCTTATTACTTTATCCTTATTCAGGCTGTTTAGATTAGTTTATAGGTTATTCAAATATATTATATTCTTATTCTTTAGCTGGAGGAGCATTCTACAGTTAAATAACAGCAAGAAGTTATCGATTATTAGATTTTAATTTGTAAATTGAATCAACTTCTTTACATTTAGGCAAAAGGTAAATAACATAGCCTGAAGTTTATATAACCCCAGCCTTTTATTTTTCATCGAAGTATATCGAAAATTCTTCAAACGATTATTAATAAATATCATTAGAAGCTACCAAAAGGGCGTAAGCTAGTGTTTATTTTTTGAAAACTTCTTCGAAATTTGTTCTATGAGATACACTTAGATGATAGTCATTTATTTGAATATCAGTGTGAATATTTTGTTTTATGAATTTCATGTCTACTCCCACCTTCGTTGTTTTAGTTCTTGTTACAAATCCTGACCAAAATGCATCAATATCCTCAAAGGGATCATCACCCTATTATTCCTCATGTTATAGTTAATCAGATTTGTACTATTATGTTGATTAATTTATTTTTTCTTCTGATCTTTCTTTTTCTCTCGAATTATTCTCATTTATTATTTCAGTCCAAATATCAGCTATATCTTCAGCATTTCCAGCTTATTTTTAATTATTCTTTTGATCTAATTATGTTTTCATTATTGTGTTTTGATTCATATTATCAAAGTTTTAATACTGCTATTATTAATGATTGTTAAAGTAATTGGTATTACTATTTATGTTATTGATTCCTTAATGTTGTTAATTATTATAATTCATATTTTAATTTCTTTGGTTATTATTATAATGTTATCCATTATTATTATATCCTCCTCTACCATTATTGTTAACTCCTTATTAATATCCCTGTTTATAATTACTACCTTGATAGCTTCCTACATTCATATGATGATTTCCATTGTAGTTATTAAAATTATAATTATTGTTATGATGAGGTTAAATTCTATTTGTTTACCCCTACTTATAGTTACCCATGTTGTTATTATTATTAATGAATTTATTTTAATGATGTTCATTATTATATTATTGATTATATGGTTGTTATTATTATCTATTGTTTAATTTTAATTATTTAAATTGTTATATTTCTTCATCCTATAAAAGCTTTTCATTACTTATTAATATACAAACTTCACAAGTTTCATCATAAAGTCGATATTTTTTGTGAATCAATGCTTTAAATGCCTTTTTAGCTTAGCCAACGGTTTCAAATTCGACTAAAAAATAAGATTTTAAGGATGCATTCATATCTTTTTTACTATAATAATTAGTATTTTTAATATCTCCATAATCTTCACAAACTTATCTTATTTAACTTTCAGTGGGGACTTTTTATGAGTTATAGTGGTATCCTATGTAAATAATACTAGTAATGTCAGAATCATCTAAAAATTTCTCACTATCTCCTACAATGTCAATCCTTTTTAAATGATCAGAAAAATGAATCTTAAGCTATGAATTTATCATAAGTCCAATACTTTTACTATTTAAATATGCCTTTGTAGCCTTTAAAATAAATATATAATAATTAGTTTATATATATTAAATATAATAATAATTTTATTTACATTTGCAACTTTGTAATATTTAACAAATGCATATACTGGAGTTTATTAATTTCTTAAATCTATATCTTCTATTTTACCGTAAACAGACATTACATTTTCAAGTGATCTTTTCTCTATATTTGATGGAATATTTCCTACAAATAGTTCTCTAACTAAGATTTACTCAGAAATTATCTAAATATAAATAAATTTAGTTTATTAATTAAAAAAATAAAATTATATAATGTAATATCTTAAAAACAACAATTAACTATTATTTTAATTTAAATTAAAATTATGTAAATACGATGATCTTTATTTTCTAATTTATGTTTTACTTATAAGCATTTGTCAGTATAAAAATAAAGCACACGCTAATAAGTAAGTTTTTAAAAATTATAAAATTAATAATCGTTGAAAGATATCGATATTTTCTTTTATAATTTTATAATTATTTATTTTAATTATTAATTATAAAAAACCAACAATAATTTTTAAAGCTGTATAGATATAACTGTTTTGAAAATTATCTTAATTTTTTAAAGCTATTTTTAATGTAACTCTAGTAAATGCCAAAATAATAATTAGAATGAACTGATAAATCATCTTTAATAATACACCTTACTCATAATATATTTTCTTTTTATTTTTAATTATTAATTTTCAACCTTAACTATTAAAATATATCTGTAATTTTAAATATATTTATAATTTTTGAGCTGAAGCACGCAATTTAATATAAAATTAAATATAAAGAAGCATTAAAAGCAAATGATTAACATATATTTTATTATACTATTAAAGTTAATGCATTACTCACACTTTTAATTTAAAATAAATTTAGTTATTTGTTATCTTGTTGAATATTTAAGAATATAAAATTGTAAATAGAAACAATATTTGGTAAAAAATTTTTAAAGGAAACTCGTAATATTATAAAAATACCTGATTTTGTTATTGAGATTCTAATAAAGAATTTAATTCATCGGTCGGTAAAAAAAGAAGATTAGCTAAAGATGATGGATCTTTTCCGATGTTATGAAAATCAGTATTTCCCATCTAAGGATGTTATTAATGACCTTCATTATATCGGTTTCCTTAGTTTTAACCATTTTAATCATAATTATATCTTCTGACATTATTATGATTAATATTATTTTAATTGTTATACATCCTATTACCATTATTATAGTTATTATTTCCATTTCTGGAATGGTTATTATACTTAGATTGTTAGGGGTGCTCGTTATATCTATTGTTGTTTTAAATATGATTTCCAGGATGACCTCTTCTATTGTTATTTTGATATCTATTATTGTAAACATTGTTGTTGTTGTTGTTGTTATACTAATGGTTTTAGGGATATCTAGTATTATTTTAAAAATTGTTTCGGCCATTACTTTTAAATTTTTCTTTTTCCTAAGCTGATCTTCTGTAAGAAATACCCCAAGGATGATCGTTGAAAGCTTCTATAGCATCAAATGCTTCTTATGGGTTTGACATTCTAATGAAAGCATAAAAACTATGTTAGAGAGGTACATTATTTCCCTAAGTTTTTATAATTTTGATATCTTCGACATTTCCATATGCTGAAAATAAGTTTCTAACTTCCTATTCTTCTATTTCTTTGGGAAGATTTGCAATGTGAATTATTTTTTTATATTAGTCTTGATGAGAAAGAACAACATGTTTTTCTTTTGAATTCGATCTAGATCTAGATCTTGATAGATCATAACTATTTTGTTAGCTATTATTATTATTCATTTTCAAAAATATATGTATATTATAATATATTAGATATTTTTTTTTTAAAGATAGACTATAATAAATGAAAAGAAAATAATGTTAAAAACAATTATTTATGTTTGATTGTTATAAATTTTTTATTATTTTGATGATATATTATTTTATAATATCGGGTTTGAATTAATTTCAATTTTTTTTTTTTTTACTTCGTTTAATTAAATAATCCCCTTATAATATTGCTTAATTTTTGTCTATCACGCGTCATAAATTAGTATACTTTGATATATTTAAAATTTGTAAGAACCTCTTTATAAATATTACCAGAATTAGGTTTTATAATATTGGTTATCTAATATATATAATATTTAATTTTCAGTTAGTGTTAAAGATAACTTATTATTATTATTTTTTAAATTTTAAAAAATCTATTAGAATAATTTTATAATAAGTCATATAAACTTTTCCTTAAATCAATAATAAAAATCTTGTATAAACTAAAAATATACATTTATATGTATTTTTTTTCATATTTAAAGAATAGCTAACTAATAATTTAAGGATTTTTAAATATATTAAAAATACAATTAATTTAATATATATGTGTATATATAGGTAATGTATATTTTCTTAACGAATAAATAAAAACATGAAAATATTAACTAAAAAATAAACAAATAAACAATATAAAAATCAATTATCCAACAATATTTTTATCAATTTTTAAAGTTTTTAAGCACAAAATTTACTTCCTTGTTGCAAAGAGATCCCCGAATTTTTTCGAAAAATAAATTTTGATAAAAATATTAAAAATAGTCATTTAAATAATATAAATTATATCATAAATTTAAAAATTATAATTATTTTCCAATTTAAGTAAAATTCTTTAAAAAAATAATAAATAAACAAATAAAATAAAATAAAAAATAAATATTCTTTATAAAATTATTTATATTATTAATTATAATCAAATTATATTATACTATATTCCAAAAATACATTATCCTATACTCCATAAATTCTTACTGTTAAAAAGGCTCATAATAATTAATAATAAAATTAATAGTAAATAAATTTATTAAAATGTCAAATTTAGTATATATTTACTAAGATAAATAGTTTATATTATTATAATAATTGATAATAAATTATCTTTGACAATATCTAATTTTTTAAAAATTTATCTTTTTTATATAAGAAATTAAATTTTACAATAAAAGTTTTATTATTATATAATTTTAATATAAATAATAAAAAATTTGAGTTCAATGGTAATTATAAACTGAAATATAATTATCCAACTAAGCATTTATTATTTATATAATATTATATTTTAGAGCATAAAATTGATATAAGAGTCATAATTTATTGAGATTTAGAATAACATATATAATCTAAATAATAAATAAAAGCTTTTATAATTAAATATACCAAATTATTTGTTTAGATATAAAAGAAAGAAAAAAGATATAAAATTCCACTTTTAATATCAAATTATCATTTATTTTAACAAACAAATATACTTCATACAATTATCATCATTTTATATATAATAATTATTATATTTTTCCTATCTAATTAATACCAAACTTTGAAAGATGAAGATTTAACTAAATATTCACATATTATATATATTCTTTAAAATTATAAATTCTAAATATTATAAAAAATTTATTAGAAGTAAATCAATTTAATTACTTATTAATTAAAATAAAAATTTGTTATTTAATTAGCGGTCTGCTAATAATTTACTGAATCCAGCATTCCTATGATAATTCTAAAATGATTGCTAAATATTCAATTAATATGAACTGAATATTTATTATTTTATTATGATAAATAATTAAAAATATTATTTTTTATATTGGAATAATAATTATTATTATATTGCATTTTCAAGCATACTATATTTTTTTATACATTATACTAATTGCAAATTTATAATTTAATAATAGCTTTTTATATAACATGGAAAATATTGAAATTTTATATTTAAGTCCTTATTATTTCCCATGTCTTTTATTAAATTCTAATAAATATGAATTTATAATATTATCAAATTTTAATTGTGATTTTATATTAACTTATATTTGCAAACTTTTTTTCTTTTTCTAATACACAGTATATTTAGCTTTTAATGATAAGTGATAAGTAAAAAATAATGTTTTAAAAGAAATTAAAATAAAAGAAGGCTTGTAAAATATTATCATTAGACTTAATTTTTTAAATTGATAGTTTAGTCAATAAAATAAATGTTATATTAATATTCGATCTAATATATCTAACTTCTTAATTTTAATATAAGCCAATGAACTTACTATTTCTAATTTTAAATATTTATATTATTTATAAGTCAATATAAAATTATTAATCCCAAAAATTAAATAAATATGAAGCTATTATAATAAAATAATTTGAGCATATTCTATTAATAATATTAAATATAAATAAATTATTTTCTTTTTTATTAGAATATATTATATATACATAAAATAGCAGCTTTAATGATAAATAAAAATTAATAATTTTGAATTACTTACTAATTAAAAGTCTATATATTATACAAACCCAATATAACCTGAATTTCTTTAACATTGTATATAAATATTTTGGTTGATAGTATGAAATATGATATATTTTATAGAAAAAACAAAATTTAACTTGAGGCTTAAAATCTTTTACGGAATATTATTTCATTTAATTTAATTTTATTATTTCACATTTTTTGTAAGTAAAATACCAAAAATTACATAAAAGTATAAAAACACTTACATTCCCTTATTTTAAATATAGAAATAAAATTTAACACCTATTAATATATCTTAATATGAACAGTACAGAAATATAAACTATAAATTAGAAACACGTTAAAATATTAAATGCAGTGAAATTAAGCGTGGCTGTATCAGTATTAGCATAACCTTTTGAGGTTTTAAGAACCTCATCAATAATGATGAATCATTAAGATATTAAAAGCATAAATTTTAAAGGTTTAAAACAGCTAATTTACAGGGTTTATGAATAAGAAGGAATAAAGGGATTTTTCAGAGGTTCGTTATTAGCTTTAGTAAGAAATACGGGGTAAATTTACTTTATAATAAATATTTAATATAGAAAAGAATTTTTTATTTATACATTTTTAATATACTATAATTTAAAAAGATTTTTTTAACATTAGGTCATATCTCATATTTTTTACATCATTAGAATAGTTTCAAGATTATAAAAATAAAAAACTGAATGGAAAAAATCCCCTATATTATAGTTCTTACAATTTTATGATTGCAGCTATGTGTAGATTCTTCTCTACTCTTGCTGTTTCCCCGGTTAATGTACTTAAAACAAGGTTTGAAATTGCTGGTTAGTCAGAGTATAGTTCCATTTTAAATGCAATTAAAAGCATAAAATAATAAGAAGGAGCAAGAGGATTTTATAGTGGAATTACAAGTACACTTATTCGAGATATGCCGGCTAGTGGAATTTAATTTTCTATTTATTAAAACCTTTTATCCCTTTATAATTGGGGTGCACCTTTTTTATAACAACAATACAGCAATTAATTAGAATGTAATAAACCCGGAAATATTGTTATTTCTATATGTGGTGCTTCATCCAGTATGATGTCATTAATGATTGTCCATCCATTTGATAATATAAGAGTTAGATAGTAATGTAGTAAGGATAAAATAAACATAGCATAAACAGTAAAATAAGTCATATCTTAAGAAGGAGTAACCGGATTATATAAAGGGTATCTGCCAAGACTACTTAAAAAAGCTTTGGGAGGAGGAGTGATATGGCCTTTATATGAAAGTTTTAAAACGTAAAATTAGCCTAAATCTCACTGATACTAATAATAAAATATATTATACATTATACTTTATATAATTATCATTAAGATATAATTTTGTAAATTAAATAAAAATAATATTTATATAATGTAAATTAATTAATTTTTTAGCATATATTTATGATTTAAATTTATTATTACCTCATTTTTTTATTATTCAATAATTCTAATAATAAATTAAAGTCCACAGAATTATATGTAACATAATATTTCGTTATATAAATTTTAGTGACAAAATTCATTTGCGAAAATTAATATTAGATTTTAAAATAGAGCTTTATAATTCTAAAATATATTGCATTTCTATACTTAATAATCACAATGAATACTTTAAATATAAAATTCTGATATTCTCTTCACTATAATTATTTAAAGAAAGATTTAATAAAACTATGTTCATATTACCCATAATTTTAGACTATTTTGTATTAGATTATAGCTGAAAATTTTTAAATAGTATAATAAAATATTATGAAATTTTTATAATAATTATAATAAACATATATTATAGAGAGTTAAAAAAATAAAACTACTAAAAAGGAGTATAATAATTTAAATTAATAATTCATTCTAAACTATAAAAGTTTTCAGGGTCTTTTAATTTTTAATAAGTCTGCCCCTTACTGTTAAATGAGCATTTTTAGCTTTCATTTTTCTACTTGATAGTATTTTTTATACACATTCTTTTTATAGATAATAATTAGATACTCCTCTTACAAATTTATATAATTTTTTAGGAAGTATTTAATCTTCACCTATCCATATCTTTCTTAAATCATCAATTTTACATATTTTATTATTCCAATATAACATGTATTCTTTAATACTTTATATTTCTTAATTAGTTAATTCAGGAGCATATTTTCTATAGAAATCATAATCTAACATTAAAGCATATTTAATAATTTAGTTTCCTATATTCTTTACAGCATTTCTTCTTGGGTTTTTACATTTTTAAGGTTTTTTTTCTTTCTTTTATATACTCTTAGTTTATTTAATTGGAGTTTTTGTATATTTTTTTTTACTATCTCTATCATTTAAATAAGTGAGAGATTTGCAATTATTTTATTGGTAACCATTAGACATTATTTAATTTACACATAAAGTACTTACATTTTATTTATTTTAAGTGAAGCTTGGAACTTTAACTAGTGGGTTTTATTGGAATGAAAAAGAATTTATTTCTTATGTTTAAAATTCCATTTCATTAAAATTTGGGATAAATTATTAATTATTTTAGTTAAATTATAAGTTAGAGCAAACATTAACTTAACATTATTTCTTTTAAGAATAGTCTTATAAATTGCACTTTTCATCGCTATTGTCTTAATATAGGAATTCGTTAGAGAGAAATATCTCTGCAAAGCTCATTTTTGATAAATTTGGGTTATCAAGGTCTATACTTTAGATCTATTCAAATTACATTAAATTATATTTTTATTTTCTATTGATTTTTTTTATATTAGTAATTTTTCTTTTTATTAATTTGTTTATTTTATTTTTTTTTAGGGAATTTTGTAATTAAATCATTCAGGTGATAAATCAATTTTATTGATATGAAAAATATAGTACTGAATATATGATAATTAAACTAATTTAGTTATGTTATTCTATTCGCAGTATTGTTGGCTTAGAATAATTTTTTCCCAAAATAAATCAAAGAATATTTAATCTAATTTAAATCCTATATTTTTTAACTTAAAATAATAATTTAATTTTGATTGAAATATAATTGATAAATAATATATATTTTTAATAAATATATATTAGGAGAATTCATTTCCTAATAAGAGAATTACTTAAAATGTGCATATTTTTGATAAAAATTTTTTACTGATAAATTGATAGGACTAAAGTAAAATTTTATGGTATTCTAGAAAATTATGGACACTATATACAATAATAAATTACATTTTTTTAAGATTCTTCTGTGCATTATACATATAAAGAGGCATTATCAACCGAATTTGCAGATAGTGTAGTTACATTTAGTTATTCTTACATACTATCGAAATTAAACTTTATTTCTCTTTTATCTAGCGAATCTACCAATTTAGAAGTACTAATTTAATTTAAAGACTCTTAACTAAAACTACCTCCCATCATATATAATCCTTTGGCTGTATGACTTATTTTTTATTACTCATTCATGTTATACATTATATATATCTTAAAATCAATATATTCTTTGGCTATTTATAATATTAGGGTGCTTATAATTTTAATATTTTATATTAGAAATATATTTTTCAAATTAAACTTTAATTATAAATTACTATGCCTTTCATGTATGTTTATATTAGCTTTATAATTTTATTCGTATTTTAATGCTCAGCCTTTTCTATTTTTATTAGAAATTGTAATTAAATTTATTTAATTTATAGATTACGTTAAATTAAAACCCAAAAATTGACAACTAAATATAACTAAACAATTCATATTCTATTTTACATTACAAAAATCAAATATCAGTTACACAGAAATTTATCATCAACGAAAAATTATTTAATTTTTTTAAATTTTTGACATTTTAGTTTAAACGTAATAATCAGAATTAGTTTCTATTGTAATATTTTATAATTCTGATAAATGCCATCTATTATATGGGCAATATATTTTTTTATCTACATTCTATCTATATAATAAATTTCAGATTAATAAGTTAACAAAAATATTAAATATAATATTTATGCGATCAATAAAGCATAAAAAAAATTACATTCATTTTTCTAAAAATTTGATAGAAATTCTTTATAAAATTTAAATTTAATCGATAAATCAAAAAATTAGGATAAATTTATTTAAAACTATTCTAAATAATATTTTAGAGAAAAATATTCTAATTTTTATTATATCCCAGATATCTTTCTTATTGGAATTTTAATGTGCTTAAACTTAATTAATCACATTTTTTTACAATAACACAAATGAGTGTAATTAAAATAATATCCTGTGGGATTAATAAAAATAAATAGTAATAATTTTATAATATATATATTATAGTAATCATATATTTTAAATAATAATTAATTAATAAATTAAAAAATATTATTTTTAATTTAGTTTGAACCTAAAATTTAAAAATTTAAAATATTGAGAGTTATTTATGATTGGAAAATATTTACCTATATTCTTTATAAGAATTTATAATATTAAAGTTAATGCAAGCGAATATGATAATATATAAATATAATTTAATTATATCTCTTTATTTCTACATTTAAATTATCTAATTGCTAAAACTATAATATGGAATTAATAATTTAATAATAGAATAAAGAAACTAAGAATATTAAATACAATAAATTCTTTAAGTTATTTTTTCAAAATTCTTATTTAATTATGATAAGTATTTTATTGATTTAGTTTACAATTTCATTTATATAATTAAAACGCATAATTTTGGCTAATAATGCTTTTGATTAATTTTATATCAAAATATATAATATTAAATTATCAAAATAATTTATCTAAAAGAATTTGTTCGGTTAAATAAATAGCCTATATTTTTTTATAAGTAAAGGGTACATTTGGTATCATTATTTTAATTATAAACCTAAAAATTGAAAATATTATATTTATATTTTGAAATATTTAGTATTTCTTTAAATGTCGAGTATATTTAGCTTAATTCTAATAATAAAAATCTAATTAATTTATATTTTTAATATATATTTGATGTATGATAGTTTTTAGATATATTTTTTATATTTTTTTAGATTATGATTTATGTAAAAGGTTATTTTATATAAATGAGGTAGGCATTAAATATATTATAAACTCTCAGTATAAATTATTTTATATTTAGAGTATCGAATATTTATAATTTGTTCGAAGTACCTTAATTTAATGAATTAAAAGCTGATTTATTTATATAAACTAAGTAATTATTTTAATAAGTAATCTAATTACACAACATATTAGTATAATAATACATTTTTATTAGTAAATCAAATGATATTTTTTTTAAATAATATTTATTATTGTAACTAAAATGTATAGTTCATTAAAATAGATATACTTTTAATAGGTATGTATATACTTATTGTTAGTTTATGAATAAATAATAGTAAAAAAATTAAAATATATTATTTAATATTAAATTAGAATGAATTCTAGAATAATATACCATCGAAATTATAATTTTAGAAGTTGATTCAGTACCATTTTCTTAAATAATTAGAATCGCTCTAAACTTCTCAATATTAAATTCTATTGAATTTATATATAAATTATTGTCAAATATAAAATGTTATACAAACTAAATCTAGAATATAAAATTATTAAATGTATTTTTTAGATTATTTATCATTTAATATACAATTATTATAAATAAGTATGAAAATACAATTTGTATAAAATATCGATTACATTAATGCTATTAGTTTAAAAAAAAATTATTGTTATATATTTAAAAAAATATCTTAAAACTTTAATGTATTTTCTTAGAAGTATAATTATAAATAATTTAGAAAAATTTCTAACCAAATTTATATAACGATGAAATGATTTTATTTTTATATCTAAAAATAACTATTATTTCTTTATATAAATATATTTATTCCGTTTTTATAAATCCAATTTGATTAATTTTTTATATTCCCTATAAAACTATATAAAACAAAATTAAACTAAGTTAATTTATTTATAAAAAATTAATTTTTTCAATGTATCTATATTAAATTTATGAATAAATTAATGTGATAGTTTTTAGGAAAAAATAAATACATTATCAATATTTTAAAGAATCATAATTAGTTTCCCATATAAATTTAAGAATCATTAAAATTGTGATTTAATTTATAAATTATGTTTTATATAATTAAATTGAGATTTGATTAATAATTATCAAAAATTGAATAACAAGAATTATAAGACTGTTATTAAAAATTTTATTTATTATATATTCAATAGTGTACAAAAAATAAAATATCATATCAAAGAAACCATTAATCAAAGTAATGCGTCCAGTCAGAAAAACTAAGTCCACAATTCCCTAAATACCTCCAAGGCCTATGTCAGGATAATCTCAAAAATAAATTAATAAAAGATTAAATAATAAAGTACTATATCTATTTCTTCTTATGATAAATAAGATTCGAATTTGGTTGGCAAATTAAATGGAGCGTTTAAAACTCTAGATATAGATAATGATCTTGACTATAAATATTCTAATTCATTGTAAATGTTTGGAGGTGCATTATAAGATTCTTTTGAGGAAAATAATTTGAATTAAAGTACTGCAAGTAAGCAATCGTCCAAATATTCAATTTCTAGTAAGCCATTGGAACCTTTAAATGGAATGGACATTTTAGCATTAGCAAAAAATAGAGTAATCATATAAATAAAGAATTAGTATTTGAAATTAAAATAAAAAAAAAATTTTATATAAAATATTTATTTATAATTTGTAAAGCTTGATAAAGAAAAATAGTAAATTCCGTTAATTAAGAAAAAATAAAAATATCATGTTTCAGTACCTAAAGATGGGGCTTTTTTAACTGGAATTAATGTATATTCAGAAAATATAGAATCAGATCAATAGTTAAAACCCAAGGAAGATAATAAAGATGATGATGTAGAAGATGATGATATAAAAATTGATGAAGAAGAAATGATGAAGGAATTAATAAAAGAAGAAAAATAAAATGGAGATGATTTAGCAGAACTATGGAGACTAATAAATACCACTAAGAGAGAAGTATGTGATTATGCAGAGGAATTGTATGAACTAAAAAATCTAACATCAGATGCAAATAGAGAACTAAATATCGGAGGAAGGGGGTTAGACCTGAGAGATTTTTTGATATTGACGCAGGAATGGAAGAACAAATGCCTAGAGGAAATAAAAATTATATATTTTAAGATAAACGGTCATTACCGTCAATAAAAACTTAAAAAAGTAATTTACCCAAAATAAATCATTCCAAATCTAAAACCTAAATTGAAAATCCTACAATAAGGACTAAGAAAATCTCAATTACTGGGGGTCTATAGAAATAAAGTTCTTAGGACTATTCATCAACAATTTCAAGTAATGTAAGATAAAATTAATATTTGGATTCAAGAGATAGGTTCGGATGATAATTTTATTAAAAATATATTAAATTAATTTTTTTTTTATTAACAAATAAAAAAAATTAATATATAAACAAATTATTCACTTAGTTAGCAAGCAATATATATTCATTATTAATAATAAAAAAAACTATAAGTATATAAATTTATATTTACTGACTTTTTACATCTAATATTTATATAAATATATATATATTTATTTTTAATTACTTTTTATGATTAAAATATATCATTTAAGTTTATAATAAATTCTTAATTTTATGTATGGATATTTAATTATGTATTGTAGTCAACATCATTAATATTAATTGTATTAGATTTATTTAACAAAAAATATTATAAATACTGATAATTAATTGGGTCTATAATAAAAGCCAAGAGAAAGTAAATTGAACTATATCTTCACTATAACTAATTACCATATATAAGAAGCAATAAATAATTTATGAAATAATAAAAACAATTATGATGATTAGTATTTAAATATCAAATTATATAATATTAAAAAATAAATAATATTCTGCAGTTTGGATTATATAAATATTATAAATATTATTTTTTATATGGATATATTCCGATAGTATATAGTAATTTGGATTTTATATGATTTATCTAATCAATTTAATAATTCTTATACTACATTAGTATAATTATGAGACGGTGTTCATAGGTAATTTGATAATAATAAATAAAAAATATATCAAATAAAAACAAATTTTACTATAAAATACAGTATTATTTAAAAAGAATTTATATTTTTTCAAACAAATTAAAATGGATATATTTAAAGATGCTTTCTATGCCTTTCCATACCAGTAAAATTTATTTAATTTCCAATTTGATAAATATAGTTATAATTTTATTTTTAAATAAAGATTGGCATACATAATAACGAAAAGTTTTTTCAGAAGTGTTAAAGTAATTGGGGCGAGTAACATTCCTCAAGTAAAAAATTTTTTATTTTTAAATTTCTTAAATAGTATTAAATACATATAGATAATATAATTATGTAAAATTGTTAATTAAAATTATTAAAATTTTAACTTAAGGATGAGCCTACCATTATATGTGCCAATCACTCAAACTAATTTATGGATGCAATTGTAAAAATACCATAATAAAATTTCGTTTTTTTTATTTTACCTATTATTATAGAATATATATGGAAATGTTGCAAGCAGCCAAAGACCTGTTAAGTTTTTAATGGCTGGTAAATCTTACAGAAGACCCGTAATAGGACATTTTGGTAGAGTAAAATAAAATACACTAAACTACTTTGACATATTATTTTATAAATCCTATATATTAGTGGCTGAAATGTATTCCAGTGGAAAGAGCTCAAGATTTGGCTTCATCTGGTAAAGGAAAAATAATTTCCATTGCTAAAGATAGGGTTAGAGTAATTATTTTTTATTTATAAATAGTATATATATCTTTATTTCTGATAGGGTCAAGGAACTGAATTTAAAAAACAAGTGTCTGTGGGATGCGCATTTTTAATTAAAGGAGTAAAAATTTCAATATATAAATTTATTTTAAATTCCGAAATAAAATTATATTTAATATTATGATAAGATTGAAGAACTTATGAATGTTAAAGAAATTATATCAGATGAAGAATGCATCATTGGAGAATGCCAATTAGATCTTAAAAATGTTAACTATTCATTTAAAGTATAACCTAAAATTGATCAATCTATGTTGTATTCAGAAGTATCTAATTGTTTAAACAATAATGAATTGATAGGGATATTCCCAGAAGGAGGTATATTAATTATTTATTAAAAATAAATTGCAGTATCATTTTATTATCTAAAAAAATTAGGTTCATCTGATAGAACTGATATCTTGCCTTTAAAAGCAGGAGTTTGTATTATGGCATTGGAAGCTATGGTTAAATATAATAAGCCAGTTAACATAATATGTTGCGGTTTTAACTACTTCAAAGCTCACAAATTCAGATCAAGAGTTATTATGGAATTTGGAGTTCCTTATAAGATTCCTTTGAGCTATATAGATGATTATAAAAAGAGTAGAAGAGACACAATTGCTAAATTATTAACAAGAATTACTTTTGTAAGATTACTTATTTATATATAGAATTATTATTAATATATTTATTAATTTATTTATTTATTTTTTTATAATTATTAATAAGGATTTAAGATAAGTTATATATACTGCAGAGAATTATCAAGAATTAACATGTATTTTAATGGCTAGTAGATTATATAAACCAGATATTTATATACAGCCTCAGGAAGAAATAGAGATTAATAAAAGATTCTTTAAAGGATATAACTCCCTTAAAGAAAATGAAACTGTTGTATAATTAATGAAAGACGTGTAAAATTATAGATAAGGACTTAAGTCGATTGGAATAACAGATAGTGAATTAAAAAAAATATAAAAACATTTCATAATAGATCTCTACTACTTTTTAAAGAGTCTCCTTATATTTTTGATATGCCTATCCTTTGCTTTCCCTGGATTACTTCTAAATTACCCAATAGGGTTAGTATTAGTCTACTTAAGTGAGAGAGAAAGGAAAATAGTAATAAAAAAGTTATAGTATTCTAATTTTAACTATCAAATCTATATAATTTTTTTTTCCATTTTAGTGTCTTAAAAATTCTTAAGTCAAAATAAAAGGAAATGATGTTGTAGCTTCCCATTAAGTAAAACTAGGGTTATTTGCACTACCTCTCTATCACGTAAATACATATATGTTTAATCTGTTAAAATATTTATAATAATAACAATTTAATTTAAGTGCTTCTTCTCTTTTATGTTGTATACTGCTATTTTAGAATTCACAACATTTACTCCTTTTGAATGTTCGTTAATTGGAACTGCCTTTTTTGTTATTTATCCTTTCTATTCTTATTGTAAATAAATATATTTCTTTATAAATAATAATATTAAATTAAATCATACTTTGATATAAGTAATGTTGATGGCAACTGATAGATTTGTGAGCAAATATAAACACTTAATGGCCAGATATCATTTACTGTTTAACTTTGATTCTATTAGATAACTTTTGTAGTTAAGGAAAAAATTAAAAGAATAAGTAAATAATACATTACTAATTAATTTATTTTTTAAAATAATTATTATTTATAATTTCAATAATAGATTGATTAATTGGTTGATTAACACTTTGATTAAGTAATTGGTAATGGATTTGAGAGAATTATTAGTAAGAATGATACGTTATAATAGCAAAAACACTTATTTACTCCTATTGAATATGCAGAACTTAATAATCCTTAGTTTATAGAAGAAACCTTTGCTCATTTAGGTGAACTGGGAATTTGATCATGATTAATATAAATATTTTATGATATGAATTAATATTTTCATGATATATTAATTAAATACAAAAAACATAATTTTTTCATATTGTATATATTATAAACTTATATAAATTTTATTAAGCTACTAAGTATGTTTCTAAATAAAGCAATTAAATTTATAATTTAATGTCTTTAATATATTCTTCTTTATCTGAAGGATAATAATTAAAGAAATAAATTCTTATTGAATCACAGCTTATTATTAGTAAGAATATTACTTTAGAAATATAAACATAAATTAAAGCTTTGATTGCTATAACTATTAAGCAATAAAAAAAAAAATTAATTTAATAAAGTAGATTAGAGTATAATATAAATTAACAATTCACTAAAAAGCATAATGTAGTAAGCATTTAAATAAGATAATCCATTTGATGATGATGACCTGTTAGAAGATGATGATGAAGAGGAAGATTAATAATTTAAAATGAAAATGGAATAAAAATTAGTGGCCTGTAATTTATCAGTTTATCTAATATTAAATCAAAATAGAAAAATGATTAATTATAAAGCAAATATTAATTTAATTTTAAATTAGCTAAACCATATGAAGAGACTTTTGAAAAATTTTAAAAATGGTACAACGATTATTTTACAAAAACTGTTGATTTTGAAGATGAAAAATTGAAATTAAGTGATAGAAAGCAATAAACCATTTTTCAAATTAATAACTTAGTAAAATTTTAATTATAATAATAGTAGAATACTTATTTATTTCGAATAATATTTACAATTTACTATTTATATTAAGGCTAATACAGAAAACGCAAGTCTTTTTGATGTTACAAATTCAAGTTTCATAGAATTTAATAAAATTGTATAGTTATTCACATTTTTAGAGATAGAAATAGATTAAATTCTATTTAAAGTAAAATTAATTTACCTTAAATATAGAATTATTATATAGCAAAAACTCTATTAAAATTAATAAAGTTTGATAACAAATTGCTTGGGCCGGTAGCTTTATATGGAGAAAGACCTGAAAATGAAGAAGATGAAGAGGAATAAATGGCTGATGGATAAGCAGAAAACGAATTAGCTAGGGTTTTTCCTATTTTTAAAGAATTATATGATTTAGTTAAACATTTAATGGCGATTGTTTTTAATATTGTAAATCAATTGAATACGATCTACAACAAAAAGGACCCTATTATAAGGCATTTAAAAATGTAGATTTTTTCCGTCCTTTTGAAGTGATTGGAAAAATAATTACCAAAATTTACACTTTAGACCAACTGGTTTAATAAAATGAATGTCTGCAAAGTGATTGGAACCAATACAAAAAATGATGAACATTATAAGAAAAGAACCAGAAAAATTCAATTGCACACCGAAATAACTAAGGTATTTTTTTTAATTTTGATTTAGAAAATTGATTATTCTAATTATTTTAGACTTATGGAAAACACTCTAGTAAAATTCGAAAAAACAGTAATGAGTGGAAGCTGTACATAGGGATTTTTGTCTTAGCAGTGGGAACTACCTTCATAGTTTACAGCTAATAATAAAACCTATGTTCCTATTTAAAAAAATAAGGAATTAATGGGACTCTTTTAAAGCTATTTCAAATTATAATTGTAGATATTCGACGAAGTTTTAACAACTCCATCTGAAACTGATGAAAAAATATTATTTTTCAATGTAATTCAAAGAATAGTGATAGAAATGTTTTATTTATTTTACAAAAAACATATTTATTAATTTTGTCTTTTAGTTGTTGGGAGTGTATTCTTTGTTTAAAAAAGTGTATCCTTAGGAAGAAGATAAAAAGTTGCACAAATAACTATGGGCAATGTAAAGAAAGGCACCTATTATCGTTTCATTTAACCATGTTATATGTTATACATATAAATTTTTATCTCAAGTAAAAAATAAGATAAATATTATTATAAACAAAATTATAAATTATTCTAAAAATTATAAAAAATAGATATGTCCTCTTAATAAATCAGCAACACTTGATCCCAAAGACCCGGTCGGTTATTTAAGATAATATGTTTAGTATATAGATGGACATATTATAGATTAAATCAAGCAATTGCATACACATTTTTGCACTTGGTTAAGTAGAATGGAATCCATTACCACATCGAATTAAGGTAAAAAAATAATATATTTAATAAAATAAACCAAATATTGTAAGTCTAATGAAATTGATAGATTTTGAAGAAACTTAAAATATACATAAGGGAGAACTTAATTAGATAATTAATGAAAGAATTTAGATGAGAACTAAACTAATAACGGCTGGGTTTATAATTCTAAATCAAATAAAAAATACAACAGCTACTTGTCTAATCCTTCACTTAAATGAAAATATTGAAATACCTCCTCCCGTCCTTCTCCCGATTAGACAAGGAATTGAAATGATAAAAGCAATGAAAAGTGTTATATTTTAACAAATTGAAGCTTTCAATCCCCACATATTTTCAAAAATTCTCTTTAGATAAATGGAGGGTCATGTAAAAAAACAACTAGAGCAATTTATGTAATTTTTAAATTTAAGTGCTGAAATTATTTAATTATATTTTTCATACTGTTTTTTATAATTTAGTACTTAGGATTCTTAAAATAAGAAACCAGAATATAGCGAAATAATAGGATCTCTGCAAATGATTTTAAAAATTTTAAAATATCCTGCAAATGAAACTTAGCTTACCATTTTGAATATAATTACTCCCATCGCTTTTTAAAAAAACATTTTTGATATCAAAATATAGAAAGAATTAAAACATATTTTGAAAAAATTCACTATTATCAACAGACTGTAAAAGAAAATTGAAGAAGTATCAGACTGCAGCTTTTTGTATTATGGACGAGACTTGATACCAATTTTAATATAGCAATCTTATGAAAATCCTGTGATGGCGAAAAGACTCCCATTCATTATTAGTGCCATAGAAGATACATAGCCATTAATTTAAAATATATACCATCTAGAAAACAAAGATGAACTTTTTAAATGGTTTAAAGAATTATGTATAAACTAATTTTATGAGGTAAATAATAAATATACTAATTTTCTGACATTTTCGTATAAAAAATCTAATTCATAATTTTGTTTTTAGGAATATTTGGAAAAAACAAGACGTAGTGTTGAAGATTTTCTGAGAATCAATATTCACACAATGCTGATTTAATAAATAGAAAATAAAAATCCTTACAAAGAAAAAGTTTAGCAAATTAATAGATTGTTAAATCTGGGAAGAATTACTATTTTTAATAATGTAATTGATATTAGAAGTGAAATTTAGTAGCATCTTAATGAAGCTTTTTATAATATAAATGCTTTAAATATGCATGATATGGAAACATATGAGGTAAAGGCAGTATGTATGAAATATTTTTATAAATGTTTATAATTATTTAGGAAATGAGAACTTTAGCTGATCATCAATTTCAACTTAAATTAATGCACGTTTATATACCTTCTTAGACCATAGACTAAGGTACAAATAGGAATAAATATATGCACGCATATTCAATTTTTATATTTATTAATTTTCAAATAAGGTGCTACGAAATAGTCATTAGATATTCTTTAAATCATTAGAAATATCCCGTGGTTTGTCTAAAAATATACCTATAATTTATATAGTTAAAATTTCATTGAAATAACAACAGAAAGTAAAATAGTAACAACTGTGGGTATTAACCAAATTTCAGATTCTATTAAAACGCACGGACTTGGTATTTTGAATACCACTGTAAATTCTGTTTACTAATTTATTCTGAAGTAATAAGAAAAATTACTATTTAAAAAGCAAATTAATTTAATTCAAAAAAACATACAAAATTATTAGGAAAATCTAGACTTTTAGTTAATTTTTGTTTGATGAATATATTTTATCTCCTTTGAAAAGAGAGCAAAAATGGTTCAGAGAAAATAATGAGGCTCTCGATGGAAAATATCCTTTCGATAGAGCTGAGTAGTTTTTGAAATAAATCAAAAAGCTGGGAAAATTTGAGGATGGATCTTCATATATTGATAAATTCAGAAATTTAATCACTGAAATCGGAAATGCTTTAGGGTATTTATTAAAAATCATATGTCCTATAAATCTATTTAATTAATAATATCTTTTATTTTAGATTTGTAAGACTTATCAGATCTGCTAGTCTTAACTTCTGTTCTCAATCCATTGAGTATCTGCCTTCTTCTATCAATACTGACGAAACCTTTTATGAAATGTCAAAACACGCCAATTTCGGAGACACCACACAATAAGCAGCACAGGAGTTGGATAATGTGTTCGACTATTTAATAAATTCGTTCAGTTCTAGAACCGATTACCTTAAGGTTCTCGTCAACATCATATAAAAGAAAATCAATATTCCGGAAAATAAACATATCAAATTATTTTATCAACTACTTCCCTCTCTCACTCTGAATTTTGTTGACAATATTTTGATGGCCAAAGAAAGATTGACCAAAGCCAATCCATTCAGTGCCTTTTTCTGTGTAACTAGCTAATTTATTGAAATTATAGATTTTAATTTTATAACATTTATATTATTTAAGGATGATGGTTTGGTTATGGGAATAAGTTTCTTTTTAAAGCTTTTGAATCAAAACGAAAATTTTGGATCTCTTCACTGGAAAGAAGAAATTAAAGCTTATTTCTAAAAGCATAAATAAGATATTGCAGATTTGGCTGAATAAAAGAAAACTTAAAAGATGTCAGCAAACAAGTAACGTAAAGCAGAAGAGGTAATTTTATATTGTTAATTTTTAAAATATATATAATTTTATTCAAATAAAATGTTATTTTATGTTATAAGATTGATATGCATAGAGGTTTATCTATGAGAAAAATTGAAATGTAGATCAATGAATTCTAAATGTTTCACTACGCCTTCAATACATGTTAAGTACTATTTAGAGATGATCCGAATTGATATGCTTATAATTATTATAAATTATAATTCATTCAATTTAATAAAGGACTATATTAAAAATTATTTTTTTTTAATAATTTTTATAGAAAATAAGGAAAAATAATAATAATTCCTATTATAAAAGTTCTATGTTTTAATTTTTAATATAAAATTTTTTTTTTTCAATTCTACCAAATTTTAACATATTAATTGATTTTCTTCTGAATTTAAATTAATTAATTAATATAATTTGCATTCTCGATCTATTAAGTATTATTATTTTTTATTTTATATTTTTTAATACGACTTTGATATTCTAAATACATACAGTTGTTGTTTTTTGAAAATAAAAATATATTTACTCAAATAAATTACAAAAAATTATAATTTTTTGTTGAAATAATGTAAAAAGAACTTTCCACAGAAAACCTATTTATCATTATAAAAAATATTAAAGATAGGGTTTCTAGAAATTATCATTGTCTGACTTAGCTTTGGCAGTCAGCACGCCGGAATTTAGAGAACTTTTCTTAAGAAATACCGGAATTGATTGGGCGACAAAATATGAATTGAAGGCATTGGAAAAATTATAATAGGCCCATTATGATATGTAGTGGATGATACAGTAAGAAGAACAGTCATAAAAGCCTTTCTTTTTAGCTTGTTAAAAAGGAGATGTTTAAAAGGTTTGAATTTAAAATAAACATTATGGATCTCGTTTAGTAGATTCATTAAATGGAATATTCTTTAATTAATGAAATATTTCATAGGTAAAGGATATATTGAAAAAATAATTAGAATTATATAAAACAGCTGTCGACAGATAAAAAAGAACAGGTCTTCATATAGCAGCCGAACTGGGTCATGCTGTATTAGTAGAGTATTTTTTGTTATAAGTAAAAAAATAATTAACTATAAATACATCTAAGTTACAATTCTATCCCTTTATAATCTACTTAAGGGTTTTAATCCTAATTGTAGAGATAGAGTGCTAAAAACCCCTCTTCATTACGCTTGCATGAAGGGTTCAGAGTATATAGTGAATATTTTGATACAAAATGGAGCGAATATAGATGAAACGGATGCATATAACAGAACGCCACTGCACTATGCCTGTTGCTGTCCGAACAGTCATGTGGTTATGCTTTTGGTTGGAATGAATCCAGAAATGATTAATAGTGTCGATAACAATCAATTAACAGCGTTACATTATTCGATTTTGAACACATCAGCCAAATAAATTGAAATAATAAGAACCCTTTTGGAACATGGGGCGCATGTGAACTAAAGAGATTCTGAAGGTTAGATTTGCCTAAATAAAATATAATAAAAACTTATTTTTTTATATATAAAAATTAGGGAAAACTGCTCTTTGGCATGCAGCTCACTAAGGCAAATCTAGAGTCATTCCTATATTGCTAAAGTCAAATGCAGATATAAATATAAGTGATTATGAATAACTACAAACTCCGCTAGATGTGGCAGCCAATCAAAGGACAAGAGAACTTCTCATTGTGTATTCTTAAAGTTAATCTGATCCTAATCCGAAAAAAGAAGATGTTTAGTGGATGAATGCAGCCATAAGGGTAAATAATTAATTAATAAATAAATAAATAAATAAATAAATAAATAAATAAATAAATCACTCCATCAATCAATCAACTAATATAAATTTAAGGGAGAATAAATTGAACCCAAGCAAGGACTGTTTTCAATGCCTCAAGTTGGTAATGGCAAAGGGGTTATTAATGCAAGTTTGGCTGGAACGGTGTAGAAAGAAAATTAAGAAAACAGAAGTCCGTAAAAATTAAATTAAAGTTAAATTAAGTAGTAAAAAGAAGAGGAAGAAATTGAATAAAATATGAAAATAAATGATACACTTTCGTCTCTGTCTAGAGAAAGATTTTTTTAGATGATGAAAAAAATTTAGGAAGAAGGAGTTAAGGCTTACCAACATATCAAAAAACCATTCATATACACAGGTTCATGGATGGAGGGAGTGCAATCTATGGGAGATTTGTACTAAATTATATCTGAAATTCAGTCAACTGGTACACACTTAGATATATTTTTGTATATAATTGCGATTAAATATAAAGAAAATGTTAATATTTACAGAAGCAGTATTATGTTGCTTCAACTTATTGTGTCCGTACAACAAACCCCTGCCCAAAGGAGACACTCAAGAAGTTATTGAAGGATTTTATGGAGATCCATGGAAAAAAACATTGAAATCTCCTTTAGAAGATAAACTTGAAAAGGAAAAAAAATATAAGCGTAAAGAAAATTTGTAATTTTAAATTGTTTTATAATGTTTAAAAACTTTTTTTTAAAGATAAATTACGAATATGGAAGTGCTTAAAAAAAAATGAGGGAAAAAGAATAGGCTCTAACAGATTAAATTTGTGAAAATAAAGACTTGTAAAAGGAAAACGAAAGTTTGAGAGCATAAATTGAAAAACTTACAGCTCATTCTTCTGTTAATCCTTAGGAGCTTTAAGATGAGTAAATTTAATTAATTTATTTGCATATAATATTTATAATTATAAAGAGTTAAGGGCAAAGAAGGAGAAATAGTAAAATTAAAAAAACAAATGGCTTTATTAAAATAAGAGCTAAAAGAAAAGGTGCTTGTCATAGAATAGTTAGAAAAATAAGAAAATGATGACGAAGATAAGTAGGAAGATGCATAAAATCTGGAAAAAATCATTCATTTAGAAGGTATTCTAATATGAATTTATTTCGTAAAATAATAATAGAAAATTTTCATCTATATTTGTTTGTTTTATTAGAGGAATTAAGAATAGAAAAATAAAAAATAAAGTGCAAAGATTTAAAACTGGATAAATATTCTTAAAAGCCCTGTAGCAAGGGGGCCTGAAAAAACCTTAAGCTGGAAGCAATTTTAATTAAGACAATTTGCAAGATGATGAGGCAATAATAAGAATGTTCGCTGCTTTGAAAGATAATCCACCCAACTTTTTGAAGCGTCTGCAAGCTGTTGATAAAAATGGAGATAACAAGGTATTATATTAAAAACATTTTTAAAATAAGAAAGTCTTTGTTAAGTATTTAAATTATAAAGATAACAGTACACGAGTTTATTGAATATTGCAATAAATTAAAACTATCTCAATAAGATACTATGAGTTTGCAAAGAATAACCGGATTCACAGATGGGAAAAAGTTATTGGGAATACAGGAATTTTAAAAGATTCTATAATAGAGGTAGCAAAATAAAATATCTTTTTTTTTAGTGATAATTCTGAGTGTTTTATAAATTATGTATAGACCCCAACAAAGATAAGAAGCAGAAGAAAGACTTTTTAAAAAGATTTTAGATGCCTTTCAAGCCAAGGGCAAAAGTTTAGAAGAAGTGTTTTAAGAAATTGACACAGATGGAAGCGGCGAAATTTCTTCATCTGAGTTTAGAGTTGGGCTTCAGAACCTGAAAATTGTGCTAAATTAGCGAGATTTAAACAATATTTTTTGCATTTTTGACAAGGACAAATCTAATTCAATTTCGCTTATGGAAATGCAAGAAACAATAAATTTATATTAGGCCAAATTGGAGGGGAAAATATTAAATGATTCTTTGGAGGATCCAGATGGTGAATAACAGTAAAAAAACAATGAAGAAGAGGAAAAAAAGGCCGTTGATTATGAAAAAATTTCGAGGGAAGAAAATATGAAATTGATGAGAGAAACAGAGCAGGCAAATAATGACGGGGAGGAACTCAATGGACAGTTAAAGGTGCAGTTACCTAGAGTCAGGAAGTTCTGGAATAACATTTAAACACTGCACATTTAAATTTCCCTTGCTGGGCTGTAGTAAGAAACAATTCTAGATCAAAAAGAATTGGGGGAAAAAGGAGATTTATTTTACGCTTTCAAACTTATGATTCGGTTTTAAGCTTCAGTATAAAATTCATTATAATGCAGGATATTTATATTTATATTAAATAATTTGTCCCTGTTTAGAATACTCTGAGTGATGATTTAGTAATTAAGATTTTCAAAAACTAATCTCTTGATTAAAATGCTTATCTGGGTGAAGTGAAGGTGGCCTGGAAAGCGTGTATTATGAATCCTGAAGTGTTTTACATATCTAGAGAATTTACTATAGGAAATATGTCTTTCACTGATAAAGAAGTCAAAGGATATCTTGGAGTCTAAGCTAAGTACACCCCTATAAGTAAAATTTATTATTACTTTTAATCTAATAAAAAAACTACATTAACTTATATTTAAATAAATTTTTAGATGCTCCGAAACCAATAGAAGTCAATTAAGATGACTCAGAGTTTCCATAAGAATTAGTAGTTCCCAAAGATTTCAGTCCGATTTAAGCTAAATAAAATAACTTTTTTGAATAGTAACCACAGAAAAACTAACTATTGCCTCCAAAACAAAAAGTTTAAGATTAAAAATAATAAAAAAAAAGTCTTATTCCCCCTTAAAGTGATTTGGAACTTTAAGAAATGCTTAATGCTGAATATAAAAATGGAAAAGCATTTACTGAGATGGATAAATAGTTTTTATAGAATATGGATTCTGATGTAAGTGGATATGCCAATGAACAGGAATTGAAATTAAATGAAAAGAATTTAAATAATAGCGATATAGAAGAATTATTAAACCAATCAGATCTTTAATAATTGCAAAACAATACCAATTTTAGAGAAATGGATTCCAATATATCAGATTTTTTAAATGAATGAAAGAATGAATAGATTGATTAGCACCTAATTATAATAATAAATTTAATTTAATTTATTTTTCAAGTATGAAATAGTATTTTAAATATATAATAATTCATGAAAGTCTATTTTTTATATACATATAAATTATATTACAAAAAAATTAAAAAAAGAACAAACATTTTATAATATTAAGCATTAAACTAACAACAGTTAAAATATAATTTTATTGTTAAAAAATAAATAAAAAAAAAATAACACACCAAAATTAGACAATTACACAAAAAAAACTAAAAATAAAATGAAATAATAAATTCATTAATTATTGTTTAAAATAAAAAATGATTAAAGTGTTTAGGAAAACTAGAATCTATGTAATTTAATTGATAATTTATAAGTAGAAATATAGAATGAAGCATTGAATTTCTAATTTTTGAACCATAAAGTATTTAATATACACAAATAATAAGAATAATTAGCTGACAAGGTATTAATTTCTCAATAAGATAAGCTATTGAACGGATTTTTGAATTAAATTTCATAAAAAAGATAAAGTCTAATTAAAAAAAATGTGATTAAGGAATAGCAGAAATAAATATTCAATGAAAGATACACTAATAAGTAAGGGACTTATCAAAAAGTTTTCAAAATATCAATATATGTGGAGAATAAAAAATAGAAAAAATAAGTGACTTTTCAGAATGTTTTAATTCACCTCTTATCAGTATTGAAAATTTATCAGAAGATAAAGAAAATAATAGATTTTTCTCAAATGTAAAGAAATAAAATAAAGAAGTTAAAAATTAAAAAATTCCTTTAAATTAAAGTTTTTTTGATAATTTTGACTAATCTTAGCTATCACCAATACTAAATAATAATTTTAATATAATTAATTCTTAAATGAGTAATAGTAGTAACAACTCTCCAACAACTTAAAGTCATAAAAGTAGTGACAATTACAGTAGTGAAAATAATATAAATAAAAATTAAAATATTGTAATTTAGCCAAGAGTATAATAAATAATTAAATATGCGAAATAAGCAGATGAATAATTAAAGTAATACAATTATATATAATATGAACTAAGTTATTTAATAAGGGAAATTATATATTTATTATAGGTAGAAAAATAATGAAAGCAATTTAAAAAATTTTTTCAATGATTCTTAAATATAAGCAATAAATTAGCTATAACTAGGAGATAAAATCACTTAATTGATTGAAGTAGATGAAAATTATAAAATTTTACTTAACTAGATATAGGCAAATCAAAAAGCCTAATAAAATTATGATAATAACAATAAAATAGATATTAAAAGGTAAATATATTGTCTATTTAATTTTAAATTTTTTATTATAAAAATTTTTTATAAAAAAGAAATTCTGATAGTTTAGATGGAAAACTAATGGAAAATATAATTTAAGATAATAAATTGTATTAGAAACAGGTTAAAGATTTAGAATAAATAAGAATTTAAATGGAAGATAGTTTGATTGAAAAAGAAAAAAAATTAGTGATCTAAAAATAGAATTACTCAAATAAAAGTAATTATTACGATCATTTAAAAAATGAGTGAATAAAAATCATTATCTACAATTGTTTGGATCAATTTAAAATTAATTTATTAGTTTGAAAACTACTTGTATATTAAAATCTGTAAATAATTTTAAGTAATTTGATTGATATAATTTATAAAGATTATGACATTTATTATATTTGATGTATTATAATATAATATTACCAAAATAACTTTCTACTAAAATAAATTTAATCTATATGTATATATCAACATTTTAAAACCAATAAAACCAGTCAGAGTAATGTATATTTTATGAGGATAATTTGATCTTTAGAATTAATTTATGTCTTATTTTTTAATTTATTAATAAATAATACTGTCATAAAAAAATATAATATTGTATACAATTTAGGTTGGGAATTTATTAATTCAATATATATTCAAGAAAAAAGTATATCTTACTTCAATTATGATATTATTAAGGATAATTTTCTTTTTAATTTTAAAAAATGCTTTTCAATCAAAGTTAAAAGTAATAGTAATTATTATTATCTACTAGACTAATAGTCAAACAAGGTATTTTGAAAATTAATATAATTACTTTACTACATTATAATCTAATTAGTTTTTATCAGAAAAATACAATTGGGATTTAATGAAAAAAGAAAATGAATTTGTTAATTTATTTACTACTTATATAGGCAAATAATACTCCTACAAATATTATATATATATATTAATATATACATTTAATAGTTCTATGTGTATTTTATTATAATGTTGGAAAAATTATATTATACAATTAATAATTTAATAAAGTTTTACTAGATATAAATCTAATATTACTGAAAAATGCTGCTTTATTTTATATATGTTCATATATTTTATTATGATTTATTACAATTCAATTTTCACTATCTATTAGAATTAAGTTATTCAAGCATTTCTGCAATTGTTATACTCTTCTCTTATAATTGTTTATCTTATATAATTTCAATATTATCAAATTCAATAATAGAAACATTATTTTTATTAGGAATTTCTTCAAAACTATTTCCGTATTGGGTCTCTGATATGGTTTTTTTCTTTTTTACTCCCATATAGTTTTAATCTTTTTCTAATTCTCTTTATATTTCAATACTAAAGCTATGACGGCTTAATTCTTATTATTGAATTTATTTTTCTTACTCGAATTCTTTATTTATATCCTCCTATTCTTTCAATTGTAATTTTTCTTTAAAGTCTTAATTTTATTCTGAGATTTAAATGTTCTTATTTTGTGCTAATTGTTTTTCCTACATCGAATTTTTTCGTTTCATACTTTATTATTTTGACTAATTATGTTTTAATTCATTTTTCATTTAGTTTATGTTCATTTTCCATTCCTAATCTGTCATTTTTAATTTCGATGACTTTCCTTATTTACCTCCGCAGTTTCCCATTCTATATAATATTTATAATTTTGTATGAGTTTTTTTTTTTTTTTTTATTATTATTATATTTTTTATTAATCCAATTTTATTATTTTATGGAAAAATCAATTATTTAATTATCACACAATATTAATTTTTAAAGGAGTAATGCTTTTTTGAATATTGTTTTACAAACTAAAATAGCTAACTCAAATGATCATTTTTACTTATAGAATTAACCCAATAATCTATATTAAATGAAAAACGCAATTAAATATTTAATATTTCATTTAATTTACTTATAAAATAGAAATATTGTGGATTAAATTATATATATAAATATAGTCTTTAATATATTTATTAGACTATAAATAGAAATATTATTTCTATATTTAGCTTTTTTAATTTAATTTAAATAAACTACGAGATATAATAATATTAATATAATAATTGATACAATAAATTGTATATAATCTAAAGTTTAACTTTTAATTTTTTTCTTTTGATGACCAATTAATTATGTATATAAAAATATAATAGGCATTTAAATATAAATTTATTTGCTATAGTGTTTTATTTTATAAACTCATTTTATAGTATTATAAATAAATAAATAATTTTGAGAAGATAAATATCTATCATTAGATCTATCTATTTATCTAATCATTATATATATATAAAATAATAAAGTTTTATCAATTTAATTTTTGTTTGTTTATTTTCACCCTTTTATGAAATCAGATATAATGGCTTGGCTTAGTATATTAAATTGGAATAAATAAAGTTTTGTAATTAAAATCTTTATAAGGAATTCATTTATTAAACTATTAGTTGTTTCAAGCCTCAGACAATGTTTTTTATCTTTTCTATATCAATTATTATCTACTTTATATAAGTGTGCTAGAACCAATTTAGCCTAAATGAACTTCTTTTTTATTTCTTTATTTGTTAATTATTTCTTGTTTTTCTATATAATTTGCTTCCTTAAAATTAGGCATATTGTTTTAAAGAAAGGCATTTTACTCTATATAAGGATGAGTCTACAATTTATGACTTGCTGTTTATTCATTATATTATTATGCCAGAACATCAAAGGTTTTGGATTATATCTGTTTATCTAGGGTAACTTTTTCATATGAATAATCATTTCTGTTTTTTTCATTAGTATTATTATTTTGAGTAGATCTTGAGCTCTCACTATAATTATTATATTTTTTTCTCATTTGTATAATTTACTATGTGTATTCAATTTTTTTTATTTTTCATATTCTTCGTGTGAAATTTCATTTCTACCCTTGTTACTACCAGCACAGTTCCCCATTGTAATGATTATATTTTGGAAATCTACTTTAGTGTAAATTAAATTTTTTGTTTTTTGCTCCTTTTTTCTCTCTTAAAAACTTATTTAATTTATATTATTTGTTTTAATCTGCATTTTAATGAAATACAACAATTACACTATCCTTTATTCAATTTATCATATCAGAATAAAGTTTTGGGGTTTTTTTTCTATATTACTAATAATAACAAGTGTGAAGTTTGATTTTATTTATATTAATTTCTGGATTAATTTCAATTTAATTTATAAGGTTAAAAGAAATTACCAGATAGCTATTTATAATTTTAGTAATTTAAGTTTAAATTCTATTTTAATTATATATTTTTTTTTAATTAATAATACTAATAGTAAAATTATTAATTTTTATAGAAAAAGCTCTAATTATAGCCTAAAAATATATATTTTTATATTAATTATCATATTTATATCAATTAAAATAGCATATTTTATTAATATTCTTGAATAATTAATACTAGACTATTATATTATATGATGAAAATAATTATTTATAAATAGTTTTAAAATCTATGTAATTAACAAGTAGATATTATAAATTATATTTTAAATATTTCCTTTACAATAATTCATTAAAAACAAAGGAGTTTCTAACTTTTTAGAAAATAAAGAATTATATTAGAATTAAAAATATGCTATGATGAAGGATTAAAAATATCCTTATATTAACTTTTGTTGGATTTCTATATAATCTATATTTTGTTTGATATAAGTGGGAAAATTTTGTTTAATAATTGATATTACTCTAAATAATTTTTAAAAACATATATACTTTTATTCTAAACATGTGAATTAAATTAAATATATATAAATTTTATTAATTAAAAATAATTTAAATTTAGTATAGTATAGTATAAATTAATAAGGTTTTATTATAGTGTTAAAGTACAAAGTAGTATAATTAATTTTTCATCACTCAGTTATTAAAATATGCAATTCTAATATTAAAAGGGTCTGACATGAAGTAAAAAATTATCAGATACTTATAATAGTTAATTTATGTAAGGATAAGGTAGTTTATAGAAAAAGAAGATATCTACATTTTTCAAATGCAAGTTAGAGACTATTTAAAAGAAGGCAACGAAATATCTGACTTAGAAATTTTGATCTTCTGCTTAATATAGAGCTTTCATCTACCTTCGTTAGTTTAAAATCTCCTTTTTTTTATAAAAATTCTTTTCTTAATTGACATCCCTGATTTTTACTATATTGCATATGCTCTTTTTCTAATAAATCTACAAACTATTCTGGGTTGTCTTTATAATTTTCTTTATCCTATTATTCTTGTTCTAATCTCTCTATGATTGTTTCTAATTATTTCATTTTCTTTTCATTTTTAGTTTGAGAAAGTTTTTTCTAATATTTTTTAATAAGAATTTTCATAGTTTGATTTCTATCTTAGGTTAAAATATTAAGCTCTAAAGCATTCTTTTAAATATTTTATTGCTTTTTTTTTTAACTTCCTGCACAATTTCCCATAAAATTTAGCTAATTTTTTGTTTTTCTTGTAATTTTACTAAAAATTTTGCTAATTAAATATATTATAAAGTTTTATTTGTTTTTATTAATATTTAGGGCGAATTTACTATTAATTATTATTTGAATGTAAAAGTCAATATATTAATTATCATTAACTTATTTCTTTACACAATTAACATATTTTTTTACCTATTAATGTTTTAGTCTAAGTTAAATCATCTTATATGTACACTTTAAAACATGAAATAAAAAAATAATGATAATAGTAATAAAAAGTAATTTACTATTTTGTTTATAAAATATAAAAGAAGAAACAAAATATAAAATGTTACAAATTAATATATAAAATGATATATAAGTATCTAAATTATATTATATTTTAAATTATTTTAAAAGTAGTTAATTTGTTTAATTTTGAAATTAATAACGTAATATATCCTAAATAAAATTTAAATTTTATTAATGATATATATTTATTTTAAATAATAATATGAGTATGATTATCAATTTATTTATTCAACTTAACTTTAATAAAGGATAAAAACTTCCTTGCTATATAGAATTATAATTATTATTATTGGTATTATAGTTTAAAATAAGTAAATTTATACATTATTCTTATAGATAAATAGAATAATTTATGCTTTTTAAGGAATTATATATAATAATATTTAAATTTCAATAAATTTAATAGTTTAGTAACAATATTAATACTATAATATTTTAAAAAAATTAAAATCTAATTTCATCAAAAATTTGTATATAATTTTTTGATAATATTAATATAATAGTAAACTACATATTTCCAAATGTTTTAGTTATTATGTAAAATTGAATTCACTTATAATTACAATTAATAGTATTAATAATTTTCTTTTATATAAATATGCTTTTCCAATATATTATTTTCTAAATTTGTTATTTTGACTAAACAGTGTTCAAAGTAAATAATCAACTAATAATAATATTATCAAAAATAAAATAATATAGAGAATTATACATTTAGATATTTCGAGTTATAAATTTAGATGAAAAGTAGTTTTAAAAAGATAACTAAAAATACTCAGGAAAAAATATATTTCGGACATCCCGAGTTAGATGGAATTTTAAACAATAATTTGAAAAAGGGAACTCTTATTTTGTTAGAAGAAGATGTACCCACATCAATGAATATTTAATTATTAAGATATTACATTGGAACTGGAATTCACATGCAATAGAATTGTGTAGTCTATGATGTATTCGAAGAAAGGTGGAAAAATTTTATACCAGCTTTGATGAACGAAGCAAGATTGAAAAAAAATGAAGAAGGTATATTCAAATTTAATATTATAATTAAATATTAAATACATTTATAATTTTATGTTAAGCTGAAAAGGCAGAAAAAGAAAAATTGGAATAATAAAAGAAATAAGGATAAGTTTCTAATCAAATCGCTTGGAGATATGACGAATAAAATATTAAACTTAAAGATTTAGATAGAATGATAAGTAAAGATATTCCCAAATTGGATCTTTCGAAGACCATAAACGATGATAATAATCTATTAACAAGCAAAAACATAAATGAATTAAAGGGTTTGAAAGAAATTTATGATGATCTAATAGAAACCTTTTAAAATACTCTTTAGGATGAAAATGACACCAAATTGAAAAAAATACTTTTATGCAATATATTTGGACATTTTTCTAAAATCAAATTTACAAATATAGAGCTTGTCAAGTTTATTTAAGCATTAAAATCTTTTGCGAGGGCTTCACATGTTCTTTTAGTGTTGACTGTTCCTTAAACTATATAGTAATCCCTCAGAAACATCCTCTATTATTATTTTGATATTGTATTAAGAATTGAACCTTTACTGGAAAGAGAGGAACTGGAACACTTCCATGGTATGTTGCACTTTATGAAAGTTACTAATATTGGGAATTTTTAGAATTATAAACTTGAGACTCTTACTTGGGGTATTAAAGCAAGCAGTAAAAGAAAATTAGAAATAGATAGACTTTATTTATCACCTGAGAGAGAGGAATCAAATGTTAAAAAACCTGAAAATACAAAAAATCTTGAAAAATTAGATTTTTGAAATAAAATTTATACCAAAAATAATTTATAATAGTAAAATAAAAAATGTTAATATAAATTTAAAATAAATATACATTTTTAGTAGTAGTTATTTGGAAAATTTAAATTGCAATATAAAATAAACAAACGAATAACATAATTAATATGAATAAAAAAGTTCGCTAAAAATAACTATTTATATTAGACTTTAATATTATATTAAAAGCATTTAAATTTAAATCATTAAATTATTAAATATTTAATCCTACCAATAAAATAATAAATAGCATAATTAAAAGGAAATTATAATTACTTAATAAAATCATCTACTTATGTAAGGATCTAATAAAAAAAATAATTCTATACCTCCTGTGCCTTAGCAATACAATAACAGTTCCTATTCTTTCAATAGGCAAAATAAACTGTCTTATATAAATGAAATATACGCTTCTTTTTATAAAGGTGTATCAGAAAGATATGATTTATTTCCTGAATTAAAGGTTTTCAGTCAAATTTTATCAGAAAATTGTAAAATAATAAATACAAATTTGTTAAAAAATATAAATGCAACATAATTTTTATTGATAAATACATTTTTAATACTTTAGAAACTTTGAAATAGTTATTTGAATTAGTTATTGAGAACTAATAGCAACATTCATATTTAAATGCGATATTCTTTGCTGACAAATTATTAACTCTTATAGAAAATTCATAGGGAAAAATAGTGTTGGTTTATTTGTTAGCTGAGTGCTATTTTTATAATTAAGATTATAAAAATGTTCATTCATTATTCATCAAACATAAATTGTTAAATTATAATAAAAACTTTTAAATATTGGCTGCCCAATCATTATTTAAAAATAAGTAGTATGAATTATGTTTAAATATATTAGTAAATAAATTTTAAAAATAAATTAAAAGAGTAAAAGAAAAAGTAAATATATAATTTTAAATATTATTTAAAATTAGGATAGTCATGTAGAAAAAAATTACCCTGATACTAAACTAGACTCTATTAGTTTTTTATTGAGAGCTCAGTGCCATGAGGCCAATGAAAACAAATTAGGAGCAATAGAAAATTACACTAAATGCATTGAAAAAGATCCTACCTGCATTGAGGTAATTTTTTATTATTATATAATAATGAATCAGAAGATATTTTGTATATTTTAAATTCTAGGCCTTTAATCGGTTAGTAGATTGCTATTTAATGACTTCTTAGGAAAAAGAAAATTTACTAACATAATTAAACTTCGATCCAGAAGATGTTTGGATTAGAAAGTATTATACTTCTCGGATTAAAAATGATTAGTTAGATGATTGTAAAATTTAAATGAAAAATAGTGATTTCACGGAACCAGGAATACAAATATGCCCCTATATACAATATCCTACTACATCATCGACTCAGAAAAAATGAAAGCAGGCAGTAATATTAATGAAAAAATGCAGGAAGAGCTAAGTCACAAAGCAGTCAATAGTGAAAATGTATTTGAAATTTTAAATTAGAAGGATAATATTGATATACTATGTAAATTTTTTTATTTACCTGTTATATTTTTGTATTATATTATTTTAAAATAATAGGCATAAAAGCAAAAAATGCGCATCAAAATTATGACATTTAATTAGCGTATGATATCTGTGTAAAAGCCATTAAAAAAGACCCTTTATACTTCACAATAATTCCGATATATTGTGCATGTCTCTTAGATTTAAATTATATTGGAGAACTTTATTATTGCGCTCATAATTTGATTGAAAACTATTCTAACCATCCTTTAAGTTGGTTCGCCATTGGAACTTACTATTACCTTACAAAAAAATATGAAGTAGAGTTTAATATAAATTATTTAATAAATAAAAAGTTAAATATTTATATTTATAGATTTCAAGAAAGTATTTCTAAAAAGCCATCTAAATTGACCGTAATTTCATTTATGCATGGATAGGAATGGCTCATTCCTTTGCAATTTAAGTAAGTTTTTTGTTAAATTTTTTTCCTAACAAAATTAATTTATTTAATTTAGGATGAAAGTGATTAAGCTATGAGTGTTTACAGAACAGTATCAAGAATATTTCCTGGTTGTTATTTAGCTGTAAATAATATTAAATTAAATAATAATTAAAAAAATTTTAACATTATCATTTTATTAATTAGTACAACTATATGGGTATGGAGTATTTAAGAACCAATAATTTAAAAACAGCAAAATTATTATTCTAATAGGCAAAATAAATTAATAGTTAAGATCCATTAACTTACAATGAAATAGGTATTATTTATTTTAAATAAAAAATGTATGACGAAGCCAAAAATCAATACTAATAGGCACTCACCTTATGTTAAGAATAAGTAATTTTAAAAAGATAATAATAATTACACATAATTGCTTATATATATTGATATTTAGGGTTCTGTAGATTGGATTATTGAGACCATATTAAACAATCTTGCCCACGCATATAGAAAACTTAGATTATATAAGGAAGCCATATAAACGTAAATTAATACAATTTTTTAATAATAATAATAGCAATTGAATATCTAATATAATGATTTAAAATTAGATATGAATAATGTGTAACTCTAAATCCCAAAACCCCAATACATATTTTTCTATTGCATATACCTATCATATTTCTAATTAAATTAATAAAGCAATCAGTTATTATCATAAATCCCTCCATTATAAGCATGATAATTAGTTCGCATAAGATATGCTAAGTAGGTGTCTCACAGACGCTATTGATCTTCCGTTCAATAATGTTTGCAATGTCTGATATTTTAAATTAAATTTTATAATTAATTAACATATTTTATGTTGTTATTTTAATATCTTAGTTTTTTTTATAAATATATATAATATATTAAATAATATAAGATAAATAAATAAACTATAATATTTACTTTTTAACTATTTAATCTAACCATAACTAAATACTATTTTATTAGCTCGTTTTTTATTTTAAATTATTTGATTTTTATTATTTTTGATATGGGGTTGGGGTTGGGGTTGGGGTTGGGGTTGGGGTTGGGGTTGGGGTGGGGTTGGGGTTGGGGTTGGGGTTGGGTTGGGGTTGGGGTTGGGGTTGGGGTTGGGGTGGGGTTGGGGTTGGGGTTGGGTTGGGGGTTGGGCGGGGTGGGTTGGGGTTGGGGT